>RJWH01000899.1:333033-528263 GCA_004363575.1 Solenodon paradoxus
AAAAAAAAAAAAAAAAAAAAAAAAAAGTGATGCTATATAAACTCAAGTTCTAACCATCCTTTTTAAGTTAATCATCTCTGAATATCCCTGTGTGTATGCATGATGCACGTGTTAATAAACTTCTGTTTCCTCTTGTAATTTGTCCTTTATCAGTCTAATTTGTAGGCCTGGGTTGGAGAATCTAGGAAAATGGAGGGAAAAGCTTTTCCTTCCCTGCAGCCACATACTGTATAATTCAAATATTTTCAAGTATTCTGGAAAAGACAAAAAATAGAAACAGTAAATGACCAGTGGTCTCCAGGGCTAAGGAGGAGGGAGGGATGAATAGAAGGAGCACAGATTTTTAGGATAGTGAAACAGCTCTGTATAAAAATATGATAGAGACATGTGATTATATATTTATCAAAATCTATGAACATATAACAAGAGAGCTTCTAATGTAAACAGTGGACTCTGGTGATAATGATGTGTTAATGGAGGTTTATCTAGAAGGGAGGGGAATACTGATAAGAGGGAAATCATCTATACTATCTGCTCAATTGTGTTGTGAACCTAAAACTAGTCTAAATAATAAAGTTTAGTCCTACAAAGTATGACATGTTAAAAGCCTGTAATGAAAAAGAATTAAGTAGGAACTCTCTAAACGTGGTCTTCAAGTATGAAGGCACAGCAGGGTGGAGTCAGTGTAGAGCTCTAAAAAAGAAGAGAGACTTGGAGAACTTGGCTTCAGCACTGAGTCAACTCTTCACCTTTTGGATTATTTTGGACACGTCAATTCCCTCTCCCTTGTGGGTCCCATTACCGAAGCAGTGAGAGCCACATTAAACAGGACTTGCTCATGCATGTTTAACTAAACAGGAACCCCACAAAATGACATACCATAAAATAGTCAAATAACCTTGAGAAATACAGTATAATTTAATTGTCTCTTAGAGACTCTAATTCACATTAACATTTTAAAAGAGATGTAAAATCTTATAATGAAGAAAACATTTTTTGTTAATCGGCTTCATAAATCTCTTAGAATACATTGTCTCCTTACTATGTTTTCTCTTTAGACTACTGACAGCTCTCTGAACTATTATTTTGTGGAAAACAAGGGAAACAACATCTGTCTTACACAGTGTGGGATGCTATAACAATGTGCCATAGTTTGGGTGGCTATTAACGACTGAAACCAATTTCTCACTGTGTTGGAGCCTGGAAGTCTGAGATCAGGGCGCCATCATGACCAGATTTTGGCAAGAACCATCTTCCAGGTTGCTTTTCTTTATATATCCTCACCTCACAGTAGAAGAAAGAGGAAGAGACAGCTCACTGGGGTCCCTTTAATGAGAGGATTAGCCCCATTCAGGAGGGTACCACCCTAGTGACCTAATAACATCCTAAAGGCTTCACCTCCTACTAACAGCACATGAGTAGAAGGGGTGCTTTATAGGATTTCATCATTGAATGTGGGGGCATAAACATTCAGTCCATATACTACCTTAAGATAATTTCAAGCTGAGAATTTTGATTCCTCCATATTTAAGACTCCATGGCAAACTCAGTCAATGGCATGTAGATCAAACACTGCTGGATTTGGGGAAATGCATATAATTAAACCATGTCGTTCTCTAATTTCTTTCCACAGTGTTGTAAAATAATCTTATAAGAAGTCATTGAACATGAGGTTATGAATGTCCTTTCAGAAATAAAATTCCCATGAAAGGAATGATAGTTTCACAGCACAGCTTGGATAGACAGAATTGTTTTAATTAAAACTTTTATGTGGCATAAGCTACAACAGACACATGTCTTCTTATCTGAAAATGGATAAACACACATGGGGGCACTGCCAAAATGTCACTCCATGTTCTAACAAACAGAACCCATGTTGACCTTCCTAAGCAAATAGCAAAGCATCCTCTTTTGATAGAAACAAATTTGAGTTAAAAAGAAATCTAACATTATTTCATAACTTCAGTCTAATTTTCTTATAAATCTAGCTGATGAGAGCATCTGTCAATACCACGATGGAGAAAACAGAGACCCTGATAAAATGCCATTGATAAGAGGTGTCCGTCACAGATCAGAGTACCCAGAGGTGCTCCCCTCTGAATGCCCTGCAAATTGTGGGAGCAGATGCTCTGATTGACTCAGGAGAGTCATCAGGAAAACATAAATGTAAAATAGTTATTCAAGAATGTTTCTGAGCCTTGTGCTAGGAAAGGGAAAAGGGTCTTCAAAGCATGTCTACCAAGAGAAGGCACTAGAGAGAAGTGTAAATTTATAACAGCCATCAGTTCTAGAAGCAGGAGACCTTGACATCATTAGCAACAATTTCAAGTAGATTTTTCTCCTGTAGCAAGTATTTATTGGTCAATTTACAGTCATTATTCCCAAATTATCCAATTAGGATTACATGAAAAATACAACCTGCCAGAATTAGCATTCTATAGAGGCTTGTCTTCTCAGAATTATCACCATAGCCAAAGGAGCTTGGGGGGAAATATCCCTGTTCAGGACATTTTAAAAATAAATTGCCATCTGCCACAGGCAGGAAAATCTTATTGGCCATAGAACAAAGTGACTCTTCCAAAGCCATTGTTGAGAGCCTGCCACAGCAAAGAACAAAAACCAACTATCCCCACAGGGTCCGGGGTTCATCATCACTGAAACTAAACACAAATATTTTCCACTTCACTATGGTTTAGTTTCATTCATCCTTTGTCTTTCCCAGATCCACAGTCACACAATAAACTGGAAAATGATCACTTTCTGCAAATTGTATCTTCCGAGTTTACAATAATCATCTACATTCAGTCCTCACTCAGCACAGACTAAAACAAGTCAATCCAGTGAAACATCAAGTAGCTACAAGCATGTCGAAAAGGAAAGAATTGTGTTAGATTTTAGCAAATGAAAACTAAAAGAGCAAAAAAAAATGAAATCAAGCTTATTTTTGTTTGTTTGTTTTTAAACGAAAAGTGCAGGCAGGAGGGAAGGCCAGTAGGCAGGCAGGAAGAAAGAAGAGGAAGAAACATTTATTTATTTACTTATTTATCTTAGTGGTTCCCAGGTCTTGAACCTGAGTCCTTGGGATGCATGTGGACTACATCCAGGGGCCTTATCCTCTAGGTCATCAAGGCATGTCAAGAAACCAAGTTTTTAATCCTGTAAGTGATGCGGGGACAGCATAGCTTAAAATCTGTAGGGCAGTAAACAGATGTCTGAGGAGAAAATTAACTGGCAAAACCTGAGACTTTAAAAAGCAAGACCCCAAAAAGCAAGGACCCCTGCATCTTAGCAACTTGGGTCTGCGACACACCCCTAGATATTCGTGCTAGGTAACCTGGACACACCCACGAAGGAAGCAGCCCCCAAAGCTCATATATATAAAAGAATCCATCAGGCCTGTGAGAGATGCTGGCGGCACAGGTAGCGTGCACGCACGCACGCACGCAGGCGCAGGCATTCCCTTAATGTAAATTTCTCCACCCACAGTGATCTTAAACTCGCTGTTACTGCTTTTAATAAACTTTCTGTGTGATCCTAACCAAACATCTCTCTCTCTACGAATTCTTTCTGGACCAACCAGTAACTCCTCAGTGTGTCTCAGCTCACCCTCAGCTGAATCATAAGTAAACTTAATTTTCACTTCCTACAGCAAGGTACTATGTGGGACACCACTACCCCCAACTCCTGTTCCATGAAGCACCACATCATGGACCAGTGAACAACACCAAAGTTAGCTGAAAAAAAGAATTTATTCATACTATTGGCTGACATTTCATAGAGAAGCTAATTCCAAAATCATAAAGCTCCTTTGTCCAAGATCCACTGGCATCAACATAGATTTAGGGTTCAAATTAATAATGGCTGGCTTTCCATGAAGATTAGGGGATAAGTGCGTTACTTTTTCTTTAATTAAACTTTCTTGAAGATATACTTTCTTTCTAAAGGAACAATAAATATTTTCTGTATATTTTTACGTTTCTATTTTATAATGTTCAAGAGATGTGACCCTTTATGACGGGAAATAGAGCATGCCACACCAAAATACGCCACTATGGCATAAAAGTTATTCTGAGCTGAAGGCATTTGACTTCCTGAAGTCCCTTGCCTTCCTAAAAGTAGAAGCTCCCAAAATAATTCCATTGTTATAAATCTCTTGCAGGCCGACAATGCTAATCTTCTTGGAGACTAGGACTTGAGATGCAGCCATCCAGACATAGTCTCAAGGCTATCATCTCCCCTATCTATTTTCCTAAGAGACTTTCTCTTTCCAAAAGGTAATTTGTCTTCCATAAATGCCCTTTCTCCAGTGCCTAACCCCATCTCTCAGAAGTCATTCGTGTTTACACAACCTTTCTCCCCTTCTTTCAACTTTTCAACTAAGCTGGTACATAAACTCATTTCAACTTCTTCTTTGAATTACCCATCACCAAGCACTTCCACATATATTTATGCTGCACTCATGAATAAACTGCTTTGTTTTGTTTTTCCTCTTGCTAATGTGTCTTTTGTCAGTTTAACTTTCAGGACCCCAGATACTAAACATAAAAGGAAAAGTTTTTTCTCCTCTGCATTTTTCAGACAGGGGTCCAATTTGTTTTGGGCTACACACAGAGATTTTTCTCAGCAACATGAACACACAGATTCAAACGCCTGCCTCTTTTTGCAAGCCCTCAAATCTTCTTTTGTTGAATTATTCTTGGCAACACATGACCTTGGATAGGGTTTGATGTCTCAGATGAGAGAAAATTTAAAATTATGCTAATTGCCTCTGGATCCAAAATTGAAGCAAAATAGAGCCAGGGGCAGATAGTCTTGCTAAGTGAGCTATCACTTGAATGATAGCTCTTTTAGAGATTCAAAGATAAAAGTTAAAGCATGCAGCCATGGCCTGGGAAAAGATGTAACCAAATCTAGTGAAGCTTGATAAAGATGCCCACATCTAAGACCCATTTGTATGCAGCACTTAAAAGTTGACCACTTTGCTTAAACATCGCAAGGCCTCTGGAAGGTAAAGATACTTGACTCCATCAGGCCCACATAGATCAGGGCGGGAGAGCAGTCCTCAGATGGGAAATGATGTTGAGAGCCCCAAAGTGGAAGCAGTACAGAGAAACAAGAGACACTAGCTGGGTAGCCCAGACTCAACTAAAAGTCCTAATGTAGGAACTGATCCTGGTACAGAGTGGGGCTGTAGTTCCATGGTACATAGTACCATGCTGTGGAGAAAATGGCTGAGTATGTCAATGTAACCTTGGAGTCTGAGCTGGGGTACCCACAGCAGTCTTTACAAGGATCCATGCCAGGAAGGACATCACTAAAGGAATGGATAAGAGTCCAACAGGCTGTCCATGATAACCAGAAGCAGAACTCAGCAAGAATATATGAACAATCAGCTGACAGGATGATGGGACTTGATATCTCACTCTTCCTGGTGTGTGATCCTGAAACAAGGAACTAGAGAAATTTCATTTTTTGCTGAGCTATTCTTGTAACCACTTGGGACCTCTACTCTTGTAACCACTTAATGTTTAGGGTGGGACCTCTACTTATATAACCACCTACAAAAACAACACTAAGTTATAAATACTCTGCACCATCTCGGTTCAGGACCATATGATTTGAGTCTGTTTTACTCTGCATGTTTGCCAGCAATAAACTCCTCCTAAATTCTCTTTAACTCTGGTATGTCTCTCTGATCTCATTTGTTACTTTGGAACAATCCAAGGGTTCTTAGGCAATTGGGAAGGGAACAATAAGCCACCTTGAGAAGCGTGATTTGTTACCAGGTAAAGCATGTGAGACTGAAGAACATGAACTGATATTTTCCCCCAAGCTAGTGACACAGGTCATAGCAACATGAGCAGGACCTAATTTTGTGGATGTTGTTTTATAACAATGCACACCTTAAACCTATATAATGTTATGATGAAAATATTCCTTGAATAAAATTTCAAAATTAAAAAATACCTGATATGAGTTATTTGAGTTAATATATATAATCTAACAACTATTAATTTAAATAAAACTCATTTTTTTAATTAATTTTATTACAGGAACATAATATAGGTTTATGGTATGTATCATAATAAATCTACATCTGTATATAATATATCAATTTTAGATTTTCCTTCACTATACAATTCATCTTTTTACCCAGTTTGCCCACTGATACAAAATTATTTATCATTTTTAAAAAATGAAAACCAACAGTCATATCCAACCCCCATTCACATGAGGGAGCAAAAGAGATAATCAGAATTATATGTTTCTCTTTGAAGGTTGTTTTCACAGGACCTAGTATTATTCAAGGCCTTGGAAATCTTATTCCTTTGTTTCAGTTTTGTTTCCAAGGGTAATATATATTAGCAGAAAACAGCAATAGTTAGCAACAAATATGAATATTCACAGAAATCTCTTTTATTGCATAAGAAAGGAAGATGAGAAGCTGAGGAATGTTTCTCATGCTTTATCAAATTAGATTTGACCACTTTTGGTGGCACAGAAAACTCTGCCCCAGAAGTTGTAGGACAAAAAGAACATTTTTTTCTCCTGTTTTGCTCAGTCTACATTAAATCGAAGACTTGCACGCTGTAGAATTGTAAGCAAAAGGACTATAGAAACCAATTTTATGGGCAGAAATTGGAAGAGAAATGGATCGTTTTGATGTGAAATAAAAAGAATATAGCATTAATCTTTTATTATACTTGATTAGGAATTTAAGATTACTTTGGGTGACATACAAATTAGGAAATCCATAAAAATATGTGAGCAAGGCCTCTAAGTGTTCTGAGAGTATGAAAGATCATAGGCAAAGAGAGATGGAGATTCCTCTCCTAGAATTGTACTTCATAGCTACAACCCAGAGCTTCGGGTGCTTTTTTGGTTAGTTGTTTTGTTTTCTTTTATATGAAGGGTGAGAGTATAAATAAGAACAAGTTGTGAATACACTTTATTAGTTCTGCATGTTTGGATAACTGATCAAGCTCTATGAGCTGCAGCCTCATCCATAAAGATGGAAAAACCCCTATATTCTTCAGATGTTTTGGTTGGTTTCTTCACTTTTCTCTCCTAACTTCAGGATCTCTGGCCACACACAGCCCCTCCAAACACACCTCTGTCCTCCAAACGCAGCTCAGTCTTAGTTCTCAATTTTCCAGTTCCACATTCATAAAGGAGAAAAAATTGTTTGGTCTACCCAAGTTTTCATGGGAGTCTATAGATCTTGGGGGACATTATGCTTAAAGTATGTATTCTTTTCTTACACAGTCAAGTACAACTTCTGTTGGCCGTCACAAGGTCATTTGCTGTTTAAACAACAGCAGAGAAAATTTCAACAGAAGGTAAGGGAGAGAGAGCAGGCAATTATCAAAATCTCTGGCTAATAATAAAATTATTTTAAATTTCCATTAATCTATCTTAGCACTGCTATTAGAATAAATATGTCCAATCTCCAAGGCATCTTTTTGTAACAGTAAAAATTTTAAAAATTAAGGTTGTTAACATTTAAATGTAAAAGAAATACTCAAAGCAATTCAAACAAGTTTTGATAATTTTAGTCACTTCTGAACTATAGCTTGAGATCTGATTAATAATATGATCATGAGACAAACCACCAAGATATATACTGAGACAAACTTTTTTTTCATTGTCAAGCAACAAACACTACCCACAACTCTGTGATTAATAACAGAAATAAATACTTAAGGAAGGGACCACCAGAGTAGTTCAGGACACGGATCATCATTAAATATGTTGTCATATAGTGGGACTCAATAAATGTTATCAAATGCAGTCATGAATCAATGCCTTGTTTTTCTCTTACTTGGGTAAAGTGAAGCAATTTGGTAGTTTTATCTAAGAAGAGCCTAATGCAAAGTATTACAAAATAAAGATAAAAAGTATAGGCTGCAATTCAAATAGAGGACGTGGCTTTGAGGAGGCAAGGACTGACCAAGGTGAGGAGATGTGACACAGGTTTACGGCGAGCAAAGATGGGAGAGTGGCTTTGTTGGTTTTGTCTTAGTACAAATGAATTTACCAAAGAATATTACTTCCACAGAGAACATAAACGTCTTGGTTGGTTAGTCAAGCAGTTTACAGGAACCCTAAGCCCAGTCTCAGGGCATCTATGCATAACCAGCAAAGACACAAAACTTCTGGGGAGTTTTCCACTGTCAAGGGGTCAGAGCACATGCTGCAACCTCATGCTCCCAACTTTTTCTGTTCCTTTTGCTTTACCCACTCCTCCATCCTCTTTCTCCCAACTCTATCCTTAGGACTTTACTGCACTGAAGAGCAAGGCAGCGATGTAAGCTTCAAAAACCATCCAGTCTCAGTTCTTAGCCTAACTCTCATCGCTTACCAACCAGGTAGAAGTTACTGACCCTCTTTATGCACAGCTGTTCTCATGAGTCCAAATGGGATTTCTGTGGCTGTGGTGGGTATAAGCGAGATAGTATTTGTGAGGCTCTAAGAATAGTCCTGAAACATTTGAAATGCTCTGCACTTAGGTTTGGCTACATTAGCATTTGGAATAGAGGCCAGCAGTGGCTGCACAGACTGGAAAAGGTGTTTGGGCACCATGGGTTCATACCTGTCTTGGCCTCTCAAATGACAAGGGGCTTCAGAACCTAAAAGTTTCATCTCAACACTCAGTTTCGTCTCATTCACTTTGCGAATAGTGAAAGACTGGAAATCAAGTTTGAACACAGTGCCCATGAGAGCAGAAGGCCACTTTTCCATCCATAAAATAAGCTGCCATCTTGAAAGCTAAATATGTATGCTCGTTCTCCCTTTCTCCTCTGTTTTTTTCTGGTCTCTCTTCCCAAATTCTTTCTTTTTTTGTTTTTTTTTTTTTTCATTTTTAAAGGAAAGGTACAGGCAGGAATGAAGATGAACAGGCAAGCAGACAGAAAGA
Organism: Solenodon paradoxus; assembly: GCA_004363575.1. NCBI lineage: Eukaryota > Metazoa > Chordata > Mammalia > Eulipotyphla > Solenodontidae > Solenodon > Solenodon paradoxus. Next base: position 341,951 of record RJWH01000899.1, read on the forward strand.
GAAAGGAAGAAGCACTATTTTGTTTTATTTTGTTGTTTATTTTGATTGCTCCCCCTGGCCCTAAGATGTGAACTCAGGGTCCCTGAGATGTATGTGAACTACGCCTGGATCCAACCACTATTCCACCAGTGCACAGGCCTATACCATTTCTATAAATAAATTATAATCCAAATGAGATACCCTATCAATGAATTCTTTCATTGGCAAAGTTCTCTAACAAGTAAATCAGATGGTAAATTCTCCATTTTATTCAAGAAGAATAACTCATGCTATAAACAGCTATTTTAGAAAGGCTCAGTGAGGGCACCCTGTATAAATTCATAACAATATTTTTTGAGTTTCAGCTTCTTATCTGTAAAAAAAGAGATAGTTTCTTCCCATATTTGAATGCACTATTCAGCAGCTTACAGAAAAACACTGTAAGTTTTGTTTTACATTTCTACAAAATATTACTAATAGACACTGTTTCAAACATTGCATAGACTGTCTTATCCAATCTTCAGGAGCACTGAGGTAAATTCTACTATAACACCCATAATATAAATGAGGAGGCGGAAGCACAAAATAGTCTCGTCCTTAAACTATTCAGGTAATAAGTGATAATGCCAAGAATTTGACTTTCAATCACTCTATCATATATATATATATATATATATATATATATACACATATAAAGAACACTTGATACTATCCTATTATTTAGAACTTCATGTGTACAAATAAATAATGTGGGATGTTGCTTTAAAACAAGAGAAAAAGGAAGTCAGGCAGGAATGGAAGCAGGGAAGCAGCAAGGAAGAGAGAAGTAAGAATCATTTTATTTATTTAGCTGTTCATTTTAGTTGCCCCCACCCCACCAGCTCTGGGTTTCAAAGTCAGGTCTGTGGGCAGTTTGTGGACGAGCCCCAGGGATGGGCTTAACCCCTGAGTCACCAGGGTATACCCCATATTACTATCAGTTGTGACTAGGTTGATAGATAGTTAGCAAATGGCATATAGGAAATTCCTGTTATCTAATTGCTTCATGAAACAAACAAATATTTACTGAGCACTTTCGTTTGATCAGACCCAATTCTAAAAAATTCACAATGATAGAAAAGTGCTTGATATCATAAACTGTTAGGGAAGTAAAAATTAAACCAAAATGAGAGAAAACCAGAGTCAACTACCAAAATGACTGCAATTAAAGAAAAAAAAAAAAGGATTGACAATAATAAGGATGTAGAACAACTGGAATTCTCATTTATTCATGGTAAGAATACAAAATACTACAGCCTCTTTGGAAATTTTGGTAGTTAATAAAACTAAACATACAACTACCTTATGACCCTGTAATACTACTCCTGAGTATATATCCAAAAGAAAATAATACATGAAATAATACATGGACTTACATAAGAATATCTACATCACAGCTTACACACATAAGTCATAAATGTACAGACACATCTCCAATAAACAATGCAATGTTGTAAGCCACACTGAAATCAAGAAATAGAACAAACATCTTGGAAGCCCATGTTTTTCCCTTCTGAGTCATTAACCCCAAAAAGATTCCTACTATTTTGACTTTAAAGGTGATAGCTACGTGTGTCTAGTTTTGAACTTTCATAAATGAACGTACATGCCATGAACTCCTTTACGTCTTGATTTTGTCATTCAACTTTGAGTTTTATCAAAGTTGTATGTGGTTGTGATTTTTGCATTCTCACTTCTATATAGTATTCCAATGTACAAAGGTGACCATTTTCCAGAATAACTACACACAGAGTAAAGGGAATTCCCTTGTGGTTAGACACAAAATCAACCAGCACAGGTATGAAAGGAACCAAAACGCCACCACACACATCATCCTTTAGTGTGGGAACATGTGGAAACCAAGTGATAAATAAGATCGTAATTCAAATCTACTTCCCATTTAGCCAAAAACAAACACATAAAACACCTTCTAGTTATTTCCCTCACCTCTGAGTGCGCAATAACAATGAAGACTTACTAAGCAGCTGAAAAAACTTCACATGACTCGGACCACTGGAATAAGAGTCACTATGGTGGCCTGAAATGGCCCCCATGACCTTACAGACCTTCTTCCATTTCCCTTGGCCACACCTGAAGTGGGATGGGACAGAAAACCACACACACACACATCCCCCTTGAGTGCTGAGCAGCTTTCAGGCTACTTCCTGCCAACAGAAAGTTCAGGAGCCAAAATCATTGTTAAATCTGAGTCACTCAGGGGCTTCTTTGAACAGGCAGTAGGTTTCTTTGCCAGAGAATGCCCTTAAACAGGTCTTTCATATGATTCCTGTCTGTTCTACATTCCTAATTTCATTTTTATTTTTCAAACAGTAGTCTCAGAATCACCACATTATTTTGCTTTCCTTCCCTCTCACATACATTTTGCATACTTTATGTTTATAAGGTTTCAGTGGGAGTGCCTCACATTTGATCTCCTTTAATCATTAAAGAGATTTACTGGGTAGGATGCTCACTCTGAAGCATTCATAGTTTTTTGTTTTTGTTTTTTCTTTTAAACGAAAGGTGCAGGCAGGAATGAAGGCGAGTAGGGAGGCAGGAAGTGAGAGGGAAAAGCACTTTATTTTTATTCAGTTGGCTGCACACATGCAAACACACTCATACCCCATGCAGGTCTTGAACCCAGGACCTCAGGATGTATGTGGAACAGCTCCAAGGGTGTACTAACCTACTAGGATACCAGGATACACCCTCTTTCAGTTGATTTAACATAAGTGAGTTAACCTTTGATACAAAACTATATTTTAATTGACCTTCATTCTTCAGACACAGTAGCATTGGGTTTTTTTCTAGTTGAGGATGAGAAGTAATTGTCTCTTCCCAGAAGAGCTTGAGCTTTGGCTTTGGAAATGTTTTCTCCACCTTTTCATTCCTGACTGCAAACAAAGCGATTCTTTTCTGAGCTCATCCTCTTTCAAATACCTCACACATGCAGCCAATAGAAACCTACATAAGCTAATATTCTGTTTTCCCATCGTGTTCCCTAGGGCTAGATTTTATTAGATATATGACCCCAAGTTATTGCAGGGAATGAATTTATCAACTGTTTCAATGCTGCCTAACATGGATTACTTTCCTTCCAGCCTCCAAGGTCCATTCATACTCTAATACTGTTAAAGAAGAACTATTTGTACACTTGTTAAAGATGGTATCACAGACTTTATTCAGGGAAACTACTAAAAATGGAGTTTTTGCAGAAGAAAAGAGAGGTTGGACTCACCTCTGAACACAAGAACAAGCGGAGATTTATAGCCAAAAAGCCAGATGGGGCTTAGTGGATGGAAAACGGCAAGAATCTTCTAAAGAGGGATTCTTGCTAAAAAGCTGACAAGATTTTTACTGAAGGCAAGCCCAGGTATGAGATTTCACCTTGGGTAATAAATTTAATCAATTATCAAGAGTAGAAGATTTTTGTTAAACTAACTCAGCAGGATGGGATTCCTGATAAAAGTGGGGCAAGGAGCAGAGTCAAGGGATAAGGAAGGAGCACAAGGTCTAAACCACATGAGAAAAAGGACTCAAGTTGGTCAAAGTTTGGTCAAAGGAGAAAATCTTTGTCAATACTCCAGATCCTCTCCTCTCCCAAATGCTCAAGAGCATCACTATAAATCTGGCCACTTTTCCCTTTCACAAAATTCCTCACTTTCAGCTAGATCCTTTTATTGCCTTTTAAACATGCTCAAATTATAAACAACGATAATTAAACCTCCCTTGAGTTCACACCTACGTTTACCAACAGCCCTGTTGTTTTCATCTTTACTGCTTAAAAATCAAACTTCTCAAAAGTTTTCCCTATCTATACCATCTTTACTTTCTCACCTTTCAGTCACTCAACATATTCCAGTCTTACTTTAACTTCCATTACTACATGAAACAGTTCTTCCTGAGGTCATTAATAACAATATGTGACTGAATTAAAAGAACATTTTTTGATCTTTATCCTATTAGACCTGTTGGAAGAATTTAAACACAGCTGTTCCTACCCTAAATCCTGAAAGTCTCAATGCGTATCCATACAACACTGATCCCCCTATATGCTTCTTTATGTCATTTGTATCTTCATTTCTTTTATCTAGATTTTAAACATTGAAGCTTCTAAAGGTATTCTTTCCTTTACACCATGTTTTTCAGAAATCCCATCCACACTTCCACTTCAATTCACACCCTTTCAGTTAACTCACTGCTCTACAACTCCAGCCTCAGCTTCTCCACTTAACTCCAGATTGTTTCATCCAGTCGGTTGTTCATTATTCACATCTGAATGCCTCAAAGAAAGGTCTCCACATATACAAGATTCATCTCACGATTTCCTTCCACAAACCTAGCTTCCTCCATAGCTCCCGATTGCAGGTAAAGGCATCATCCTCCATTCAATCACACAAAGTTTATCTCAGGGGTCATTCTTCGACCCCTAGATTTCTCAGATCATCCTATCCGAGAGATGTCAACGTTACTACATGCTATGCAAGTTGGTTAAAGACACAGTGATCCAGAAGAATCTTTAGATTCTAAATGCACAAAAGGTTTAAACTTAAACTTTGATTTTGATCTTGTGTTTTTTTATGTGAAAAAGAAATTCATGTTCATGTCGTGTGGCATACTGCTATTCCCCCAAATCTAGTTATAGTGATAGTATATCTTACAGTAAGCTGTACCTCACACTCAAAGAAGCATTTTTACATACAGAAAACACCCTAAATTAAAAACGGTTGCCAGTTCCCTAAGAACATCAAGGTCATATGGGGTCTGACGGCGACCATTATCCAAAACTGCTCATCAATGGCCTTCTGAGAAGCACAGCCTAGGGAGGATGATGGTGCGGGAGGGCAGGCCCATCCAGCAGGCCAGGTGTGCCCAGTGCCTGAGGGCAGGTGCACTGAATGAATGACCGGGTATGGGGGGTGGGGGGACCTGACTGTATCCAGGCTCCCTCAGGGTGAGTCCGGGAGTTTGAAGACACACAGGATAAACCTGGCCACTGCAAGATACAACGCAATGCCAAGGTCCACAAGGCTCCAAAACAGAATTACCTGTTTCCCGGAAGCCTGGCCCGGCTGGAACGCCGAAGTCTTGTCATTCGGGGCACTGAGAGGATGTCCGCTGGACAGAGAAATGGGGAGACCTAAGTCCTCCAGAGGCCCCAAGAATCTTCCCTGCATAGGCCACAAGGGTCTGACTTAAGCAGTCTTCCCTAGTTAGTTGTGGTGTGGAGAGAAATGCTAGCTCCAGGAAGACCGCCTGCTGGGCTGGGCCCAGGCCTAGAAGGCGGGCGCATGTGCGTGACAGCCACGGGGCCTGAGTAGCTTGCGCATGAGCATTTCTCTTTGCCTAGCTGAGGGAGCCCTATCCTTCCCTTCTTACTCCTGGCAGAAGCTAGTCACGGGGTCAGTCATGCGCAGGGACTGTCCAGCTGCAGGGGTTCCATAGTGCTCAAAAAAAAAAAAAAGGAGTGAATGAATACCACAGCAAAAATGCATATACAGTAATATGAGAATCAGATGATAAATTTTCAGGTTATCAGCTTGAGATTACTGATGGAATGGGACAGATCAGTTCACACAAACAGGAGCTCTTTCCTGAGTAAATATGCTCGTCAAGACACATCAGGACACCTAGTGAATAACCACATTGTGACTCTCGCTAAAATATCCTCAGACAGTCCTCATTAGTGAAATCCAGGTAGCACTCTGCTCCTATGTCTTAGTAGAGCACCTGAGAATATTTCTGGGGTAGAAGTTCCCATACTACTAACGTGCTTATTCAGTTTTTCCTCTTCCAAAGTCACAATAATAAAGAGGGCAAAGTAAAGTGCAAATGCCCCTCCTCTTCCTTGAACCTCTGAGGTCTTTAGGTCATTTTTAAAAGTTTCCTGGTGTGCCCTGGTGGAGCAGCGATTGGATGCAGTTCACCTACATCCCAAAGACCAGGGTTCTGGAAGGGGAGGGGGCCAATAACTAAATAAAATAACTCAAGTTCATCTTCCTCCCCTCTCTTTCTGCCTGCCTGCTGCATCTGATAGTCTGATGGTCTTCATTCCTTCCTGCACCTTTCCTTGAAAAAAAAAAAAAGTTGGGGGAGGTGGGTGCTTTCTTGTAGTCTGAAAGTCTGTCATACTCCTGTAATGATAAAATATTCATTACACCTTTATCTCTCTTTTCCTACTCTGAGAGTTCGGTCCAGTTTTCCCTTGAGCCAGTTCAAGCCCACTTAAGTATCATTGCCTTATACAATGTTCAGAACTATTTTTCCTGGCCATGCCCCACTCAGAAGGATTAAGTTTATACGGCCATGCTCTCTCATAGCTGATTCTTCACCCAGTCTGGTTAAGTGTCTGGAATTTAATTTTTCACTGCTGAAAGATGATGAACGCAGGGTTCAACTTCAGATATTTGTTCATTATGTCTCATTAGTCTCCTCAGATGTATCTGAATCCTTAGTGGGTGGCCTTCTCCTTAGGCTTTTTGCGCTAGAAGCTTCTTGTACAAATCTATAAACCATAGTTCTAAGATTGAAAAAGACAGGCTTCTTCAAGCATTGTTTTTCAAACTGCTGCTACCTATTAGTGACTCTCAAACAGTTTAATAGAGGAAAAACAAAAACAAAACAAAACAAAAAAAAAATACACAGCCCATAGCAGTTGGTGTCTTGTTTCATGAAATTATTTGTTAAGTGAGTGTACCACCTCCCCCAATCTTCAACCCTCTACCACCCACCACCCCCATCCCCCAGGGTCAAATGTAAATTCATTTTCTTACTGATTGACAAGAGTTTTTTAAAACAATGTAAGAGTTTTCCTAACTGGTGGTTCTCAAAGTATGATCTCTATACCAGCAATGTCAGCTATTACCTGGGAACTTAGAAATGCAAGATCTTGGGCCCCATTTCAGACCTACTGAATCAGAACCTCTAGGAGTGAACTATGTGTTAAAAATCATTACAAGAAGCCCTGCTCTGTGGTTTAGGCAGCTAAAACACAGACTATGAAAGCTATGTGCCTAGTTTCAAGACCCAGGGATGGGGCAAAAGAAAAAAAAAAAAAGGTAAAATGCAATCCAGGTAATTCTGATACACATAAAATTTGAAAACTAATGGACTCTAGATAATGTAACCTTTGTCAATCATAGGAGATGTTTGAGCTCAGAGAACATAATTTCAGTGAGTATTTTTCTCATTTTTTCCCCAAATATGATGCATAGATAGCTGACATGGCATTCTAAACGTATAAGGAAGAAGTTTATTATTACAGTCAATGGGAGTCTTAGGACATGAGAGCTTAATTCTTTCTTGGAAGTGGTGAGCAAGGCTGGTCCAGAATGCTGTCTCAAGATTCAATTTAGAGTCAAATTTTTATGATTTTACACAAGTTCTCCAAAACATAAAGTAATCCAATACATAAAAGTGAATATAATTGATTCCGCTTAAAATAAATTTTCATCAGTTTTCTATTGTACTTGTAAATAATGACCCTATGTGATAATAAAGAAATTTAAATATTTAATTGTTACTAAGAATTGGAAACTAAGATTTGTCTCAAGTTCATTTTATCTAATCATAAGGGTCACACTGACCAGCTCTCCCTGGAACAGAGACAAACAGCCTTTCTTCTACTTTATCCCTGTTTGGCTCACAGCACACTCCACATCAGTACTATCTCTCATCACAAAGCTGTAATTCTCCAGGAGACTTGGTGGGGGGTGAAGATTTGAAAAATGTCCTTGAGGATTCTAACCCCCACCCTATAAAGGATCACTGCACTAGGATAAAAGACAAAGTTGCTAATAACTATCTAAATCAGCAGAGAACTTACCATCCTTCCAGAATAGCCTAGTTTTGAATTGACATAGACTGAGCTCCAGGATGATTCAGGAGCTCAGAGCATAACTCATTGCTGCATATTTATTTATTCTCTGCAAAGAATCACTTTATTCTTTCAGAAGGAAGCAAAATCTGGTCATGAGGAAGGGAAAATTTTCTTGTCAATCAACATTTTTTTTATGCCTAGTGTATATACATCCATGTATTCAGCAGTATGTAGGACATGCCTAGTTTTATGGCAACTGGATAAGATCAGAACATAAACTGAAAAGATCAGAACATAATAAATGAGCAATACAAAAAACATAACAATAAGTATATGTAGGACTTATGAAGCCATCAAAGGTGCTTTTAATAAAAATGTATTCCTCAATCCAAACCACGAAAGGTTGATCTAAGACACATTAGAAGCAGGTCCCAGGAATCTGCATTTAATGTCTCCAACTGGTTGTGCTAGTCTGTCAGACATCACTGCCCTAGAAATCCAAGAGAGGAAAATCAATTTTAACCACTATACAGTGGCATTTGTGGGTCAGTAAAGCTGAGTTAAATCTTAAGGATGGGGTAGAAGCTAAACAAAGCAGGAAAGAGAGAGAGGGTATCCTTGTACCTCCCCCAAACAAAGAACAAAGATGTGATCAAGGACAAAGTGCTCAACTTCGGGAGGTAAGGAATGAGTACTTCAAACAGTCAAAGAAGGCCTCCTCCAGAGTCTTACAGATTGTACATAAGGAGTCTGCCTGACTAAGAAAGAGGGGAAGAGAATCAGGCAGAAGAAAAAACTTGTTCAAAAGTATAGAGGCATGAGAGGAAAAAATGTACTAAATGAATAGTAGAAGTTTCACGTGACTAGTGAAGGGGATCACTTTGACATATGGCCTTTTGAGCTGAAGGCAACTGAAAATCAGCAGATACAGAAGGAATCTTCTCAGAGCTTCTATTATCTGACTAAAAGCAACTGCCGAGATTTGAAGACTGCCATAATCTCTCTCTCTCTCTCTCTCTCTCTCTCTCTCTCTCTCTCTCTCTCTCTCTCTCTCTCTCTCTCTCTCTCTCTCTCTCTCTCTCTCTCTCTCTCCACCCCCCACCCCCCCTTTATGGCCATGAAAAAAACTGTTGGCATTGAAATGATTCCACACAAACAAACCTTACTAAAATAACTTATCTTCCATTCGTTTCCCCATATATTTACCTTCCAACAATCAGCTACCCCTAGCAGCTCAAATTCTCTTCGTTTAGTCACTTCTCCACAAGCTATCGCTCTTTAACAAAATGGTATACAAGCTCTCACACCTAACTATCTCTTTGTGCTTTTCACTTATTTTCTCTGAAGCTCCTTGAACAATTTTTTAAAAATCAGTAAAAATGTGTATTCCTTTTCTTTCTATTAATCTTTGTCAGTTTCATTTGGCAGATCCTATGCAGAAAGCTAAGAGGATAGAGGAAAACTTTTTCTTCCACGAGGACTATGAGAGAGGTAGGGTAAGAGAAGTGATCAACATGGCTAAGAAGTAAAAGAATAAGAGGAATTATAGATCTCAAAACCAAAGGGGGTAAGTAAATTGTTGGGTACATGTACATTTGATATATTGTGTAAGTGACAGGCTCCAGAAGGGAGAGAACTCAAGAGATTTGTGTCCAATCTAGAATGCTGTAAACCCAAGCTAATCACTGTCATGATTGGTAATGAGAGTTTAGTCCTGCCAAGTCATTTATTTTTTTAAGAAGAGCCAGAAATTCATATTTTTAGATGTCTTCAAACTTTTAAATGTTAATCCAAAATTATTTAAATTTGTCAGACCCAATAAAATACAACTCTTGACTTCAAAAGAATGCTAGTTTATCACCTCTGGGCTAGAGTCTAAGAAACTCTTACTACATCCAAATTAAACCAGTATCTATCTAGTTCACTGTGTGCCCGCTTCATGGATTAACAGAATACGGTAACCAGGCTGAAGGAGTGTTAGGAAAACAGCAGAATCAAGTGTGAAATTTTGATTCTGGAAATATGGAACTATCTATATTTGTGTTTCTATATTTACTCGCCTCAATATAAAGAGAGGCAAGAAACTTTCTTAAGAATATAAGCTGCATCTAGGGCTAAGGGTGGAAAAAAATCTCAGTTGCATAAATTTAACTACTACATAAATCAAAACTGTATAATATTTTTTGAGGTTATGACATTTAAAAAAATTCCTGTGAAAACTGAGATCAATTTCCATTTCAATTCTTCCTTCTGTAGTTTATGCACAAGCATAAAAATGATTACTCTTTTCAAGATTTGAAAAGTCTGATCTAAAATTTTGATTTATGCTCTCCAGGAAAGGCAGTGTGGTAGGTAAAATAAAGGACACCTCAAAGTTACCTGGGTTGTAAACCTAAAAAAAAAAGATCTATAAATGTGTTACTGTACATGGAAAAATGAACTTTGCAGATGTGATTACCTTACAGATCTTGAGAGGGAGAGATTATATGGAATTGTCTGAGTTGGCTCCATGTAATTGCAAGGGTCATTATAAGAGGAATGGAGTAGAATGAATGATAGAGGAGATGTGATGATAATGAAGAGTAATGTGGGTGTAGATTTTGAAGGAGGACGGGATCATAAGTCAAGGAATGAGAAAGACCTCCAAAAGTTAGAAAAAAGAAAACAGATTCTTTCCTAGCTATTCCAATAAGAAAGCAACCTTGCTGATTTTAGCCCTGTGAGACCCATTTCAGATATCTGAACCCCAGAACTGAGAGATAATAAATTTATCTTATTTTAAGATAATTTTTATAAGGTAATTTGTTACAGCAGCAACAGTAAGCTAAGCTAGATAACTAGACCTCTCAAATACGGACACTAGGATGGTTTTAAATGGGTATTTGACATTCTTTTGGGGTAAGAGACTTCACAGGTTTAGTAAAAAATCCCTCTTAAGAGTTCTCTCAACAAGTTCTCTAACTGAAACTTTTCTATACACAGAAATTCCTCCTCACTCGAAAAAATCTGATGGACATTAGACATTCCAAATGTTAGAAAGTTCTTCCTAAAACTGACCTTGAGGCAAAAACCAGAGCTCTCTGATTCCCAGGTCAGACTTCTTTTTATTCTATTAAATGCAGCTTGAATAAGTCCAGATTACAGTATAAACCATTTCAAAATAAAATGCAAAAGAATCCTAGTAGGTCCTATAGAAATGAGGACAATATTTTAAAGCATTGTTTTTAACTCAGCAAAATCCATATAGAATTATTTTAAATAATTAGGAGGAAAAATACCTTCAAGATGGCTAACCCCCAATTCAGCCAATGATTTACAGGCAGAAAGAAAAGAGTAAAGGGAGCCATCACTTGTTCACTCAGTTGTATTTTGTCTTAAAACTTACATCAAACGCAAGTCAAGAATGAAATCTTTTCTGTACTCAAATTGATTATGTGTTAAGAATTAATTCATTAGCACTTTCAAGAATCTTGTGAAAAAATTATGTCATTCTGATTATAAGGTAAATATGTACTATATGTAAATACTTTAAAAAACTCAAGTAGTTAGATATTCCTGTTTTTTCACAACCTGTTTATAAATTCCTATTTGATTAGCCAAATAAAAGTATTATGGATTCAGATATTCCTGTCTCAAATTCCAGTGCCTTATTGGCCCCATGATTTCTGACAGATCAGAAATCTTAAAATTCTCATTTGTAAAATGGGTGTACCTCTTGCAGTCTTCTGATTCTCTAAAATATGGATCAAGGAAGTAATACCATGTTAAATACAGAGTAGATACATAATGAATGTTAATTCCTTACCCTCAGTTCAAATGCATAATAAGGAACTAGAAAATGAATTAAGAATAAAGAATAAACTAAGAATTAAGAATAAACTTTCCTCTAGACAGCAAAATGTTTGAGGATTACACAATTAAATCTACTGGTACCAATGTGAAAACTAACTAATGCCTACACAATATTTCATTATGGTTAAATACATTTTTTTTAAATCTCTCATCATTTTGCAGACTTCTTCTCATTGTCAATAATTTTTCATTCTTCAATAATTTCTAAGCATATACCTAACCAGTAACTGCCAACACATCACGACCCATTATTAACTGAATGTCACAGTCAAAGAATGTCAAAAGTGATGACATTACAGGGGGAAAAAAATATTTACTGTTTAAACTGCATGAACTGAAGTATACTTATTTAATATGCAAGGAATTCCTTCTCTGTCCCTTCCCCTATTTAGCATAAGATTCTTGATATCTGGAGAAGGCTGAAATAATCAAAAAGGAATGTAAGGGTAGGAAAAGAACTCTACATCCATGCCAAAGGAAAGATGACTCCTTAAACCGGACTACTGCAGCTACAAAGAAATGCAAAAGCATGCTATCTGCCCTCTTTGGCGCTTGTCGCGTCTAATTCTTCCAACCCAGAGAATTAAAAACGAGTATGAATTTCCCCTTTCTCCAAGACCCATAGCTCAGAATGGGACACTACAGCAGAAAGCGGACAACCACTCGGGTTACGCTATGGAATTGCTGGCACCCATCCAAATCTAAAGACCCCTTCAACTCCTCCTCCGCCCGCCTCGCCCCAATATTCGCACATGCGTATATCCAAATAAGAGAGGTTGAAGCACCCCCTCCCCGGCAGTTCCCCACGCCTAGCTGCCACGCAGCCGGGCGCCTGCCCTTCTTCCGGCTGCCGGCTTCACTATTCAGTAATACGCATGCGTCCCTTGGTAATCCCTTAGCTGTCAGGGGTGGGGCAGGAGGCGGGACCTAGTTTCTTGCGCAGGCTCAAGACATGCGCAGTGCGGGGGCTGAGGCGCCAGCTGTCGATTTGGACGTTCCGGGGAAGCAGCGCATGCGCGAGGGTACGCGTTGCCGGCGAAGAGAGCCTGACGACTCGGAAATTTGAATACCACAGTAGCATGGAGTGTGACCTCATGGAGACTGACATCTTGGAGTCTTTGGAAGATCTAGGGTAAGACTGCCCAGGGTATGGGTCCCCCAAGTCCCACATCGCCGACCCCCCCAGGAACACCTCCTTCGTCCCAGACAGAGACACCTGCTTTCCACGCCGCACCCCGCGACTCCTGGCTAGTCGCCTGTAGCCCCGGAATCCCGATGCCACGTCCCCTGCCCGCCTCGCCGGCTCGGGGCCCTCGAACTGCGTCGCCCCTGGGCCTTCCCGGTGCTCTCTGCAGCCGAGTTAGCCTCGGCTTGTGTCAGTCAGGCGTGTCATTGTCTGGGCTCTGCTGCTCGCCTTGCCCTCCCGGATCTTCGCGTTCCCATCCTCCCGCCCTACCCCGTCACTCTGGAGATTGCCAAAGTTGGTTCTCTCTGTCCCTCCTTGTCTTCCAGACTTCCTGCTCCGGTCGTCAGCCCCTAGCCCACTCCACTTCTCTCAAAAAAAACCTTTGCCCAGTCATCTCTGCATGCGCCCGGGCTGCCCCACCACAGGTCGGTGCGCGGCTCCTGCTCCGCCCGCCAGCTCGCTGCTGCGCCTAACCTGTCACAGGCACTCCCCCTGGACCCTGGCTCTTCGTTGACGCGCTCTTAGCCCGTAGTCGCCAAGTCCCGTATTTGACGTGCATGTTGTCTCTCCTCACAGTTACCCGACGCAGCTGGAAGTAGGGTTTCTTATCTCCCCGGGTTACCCACGTACGTCAGTGTGCTCTGGTAAAATTAAAGAACTTAGAATCCGTGGGGCCAAATGCGATTCCAGAAACAAGTCGTATGATTATATGTTTGCCTGTAGGTACAAAACTGCAGATTTAGTTAGCTGCTTCTGTAAAGTAACAAATCCTTTATCAAAACCTTTCCCTGGGCTTTTCCATGACATGGAATCCCTTGGGGAAAACTTTTCTTCTGTAGAAAAAGTCACCTTGAGAGTTCCCCGAGACTGCCCATTCAAATAACTTGCTGTCCGGGTAGATTTTAGGAAAGGAGGCTTTAGTATTTTATTTTCTCCGTCAAGGTGTAGTAGTAGCATTGTGCTTTTCTTTGGAACTTGCTATTCTTCATGATTTTTTCATGAATATTCCCGACTTTTGAAGGCTTCTTTCTTCGATAAGTAAAAATTACCTTCAGCAAAATAGTCTTTTTCGTGAACAACTCAGACTGACTTGCTTACTAAGACAGGAAACGCTCTGTTCAATAAACTTATTTGAGGAACACTTGCTTTGTGGCAGTATTGAGGTGAGCACTAAAGGTACAGAGTAAGGTGAAAGAAGTTTTCATTGAGAGTATACCAGGAGGGATATTGAAGAAAAAGTTACCTCTGCTGGGAAAAGAAATGAAGTCCTAGAGACTTCTTAGAAGTGACACTTCACATTGAAGGAGTAGAATGAGAGGACTGAGAATGTAGAAGTTATTTAAATGTAGACATTCTGCATGGACAGAGGTTGCTTGACAATTGGTGGCACATGTTTGCATAATTGTTCTACCCTCTTTTAACTGGGTTTTTCTCTAGAGTACTCTGAAAGTCGAAGTTAACTGTAATGGTAATGAAATACGTAATTAAGATCTGTAGTAATGCACGGGGGATTTTCTGAAAATTTTGTTCTAGGTTTTAAACATATCTATCTTGTTCGGTGACATTCAGTCATTATGTTTTAGTCACTAAATCTTTTTTATTAAAGAAAGGTGCAGGCAGGAATGAAGGTGAATAGGCAGGTAGGGAGGAAGAAAGAGGAGGAAGAAGCATTTTATTTTATTTTTTTAATTTAATTGTTCCTGTTGATTGTTTTCCCTAGCTTCTGGATGCGAACTCTGGCCTTTGGGATGTATGGGGACTGCACTCTGCCACAGGTGGTGGGCCTAACCACTACTGTATCAGTGTGTGCCTGAATCATTACATTTTAAAGAATTAAGTGATCAATATTAGAATTCAGCAACTCTTCTCTAAACTGACACAAACTAGGGGTTCAGTAACTATTTGTAGAAAAATTCCTATGCCTAGTTTCTATTCGTGTCTAATACCATGTGGTTTTGAATATAGATGTTAGACAATATGTATTCTTGTAGTTTGTGTAAGCTTTTTTTTCCATTCCATTCAAAATATAAGCAGTTGAATTTTTTATTTAGGTTTTGTTTTGTTTTGTTTTTTCTTTTAAGGAAAGGTGCAGGCTGGAATGAAGGTGAGCAGACACAGGCAGGCAGAAACAGAGAGGAGGAAGCAGCAGTTATTCAGTTATTCATGTTGGTTGCTCCCCGTGGACCCAGGTTGTCCACCCAGGTCCCTGAGATACAGGCCACCAGAGTGCACCTACTATTGTGTATTGTAGGAATGACTTGAGTATTGTCCATTCTCTAACATCTCTAAAACACTGAACATTGAATTGTCTTAAGTATATTTAATGTAGCATCTTTAATAACAGTGCTTTGTCAGTATTTCATTAAAATGAAGACAAAATAATCTGAAGAATGTGTATTTTCAAATTACTTTGAGAATGACAAGATCTTTAACTATAGTCTAGATTAGGATTTATTGTTATTAATGCCTTTCATGAATGTTTGAACCTTAATGTTTTCAGTTGACATTTGAATCACAAAAAGAATTCAGATGTCCTAATTCACCGAAACATCACTTTTATTAAATTAATCTTGACATTTCTCTGGTGTTAATATTTCTTACTAGACTTAATTGTCATTGAATACAGAAAAAAGAATATAAATTAGTAATTGGAAAGTTTTTACTTTTAAAGAAAGTCATTAAAAACCTAAAATGACTTTTGGGAAAAATTTCAAAAGGATAATCTGAGTTTTTTATGGAAGTAACATTGATTTAGAACAAAGTTTTTCAGGTATATGTCACTATAAATCATCACCTTTATGTGCTGCTATAAATTTGGATAGCATGAATTTTTTTTCTGAATTAGTTAGCTAGCTATCACTTGTCAATCTAGTTTTAATATTCAATTTTGTTAAAATAAGATAAGGCTTTGTACAAAAAAGCTTTTAGTAAATGTATATAAATTGACATGATTTAGTAGCATATGCGATTCTAGTAAATCCATATATTTTGAAAAACTGAAATGCAATTAGTATTTAGGTTATTTTTTGAATGGTTTAATATAGTCCTAAATTTTATTTAGCTTTGCAAGTTTGAAAATTGTTCTTAACTCATCTTCATTAAAGTTTTGCTTAATCATTCAGTGCAGAAATATATTGTATCTATAATACATTGGTGTGATTTTATACTCTCCTAAAATATAATTTCTCACTCACCAGTTATAAGGGTTCATTGCTGGAAGATGGCGCTCTATCTCAGGCAGTCTCTGCTGGAGCCAGTTCCCCCGAATTTACCAAACTCTGTGCTTGGCTGGTGTCTGAATTACGAGTGTTCTGTAAACTGGAGGAAAATGTGCAAGCGACTAACAGTAAGTAAACATTCTATTTCAGGTGCAAAATATAAAAGCTGGGATATTCTCAATTGAAAATTATCAGTACTATAAAACTAAAATTTCAAGTGCTCTGTAAATGTTAAAAAAATAAAATAAAAGCTCTGTCATACTAATATTAAAACTTTGTGGAAGTTGAAAAAGACTCCATTACCAAGATACAGAAAAATGGTGGCACATATGGCATATATGAACTTTTTTATTCTTTGTAAAACGACTTTTGAGAGATTGATAGCTAGAAATAAAAATCAGGGTATTTTTTTTCCTAATACTGTCAAATTCTAGAAGTACATATAGCATAGAAAGTAAATGCGTTATAATTCTGTTCTACATGGGCAAATGCTTTATTAAGAATCTTTTTGTATCAGGAATTTATCAACAAATACATTACAGCTAGATCCAGCAGCATCATATTTATGGTTTGAGAGCTGGTTTGTTTTGTTTTGGTTTTTGGTATTTTTCGCTAGTTTTGTCATTACTTTGGCACTAGTTTGTGGAATTTGCAAGAGACAAAAACTTGGAACCTGCACTCAATATCTCATTTCCTCCTATCATAGGTAAACCTATAATAGAAAACAAAGATAAACCTATTGATTTAACCTTATGGAAAACTATACATACAATCCCTCCCTTTTTTTTCCCCCACAGAATCCTATTATGAAGAACTGACTCATGTTTAGTACGTTTAATGTGTTAGTTGCATCTAATACTAATTTTTAAGGAGAGTGTAGTGTAAAAGAAAAGATAGAAGCTTACATTTATTGAGCACTCAATATGTTCTAATCTCTGTACATTTGTTAAATCATTTAAACATCATGGCGTCCCTCTAAGTTAGATTTTATTACTCTTTTATACATTAAACAAAGATGCACAATGAGGTTCAATACTTGGTGTAAGATCACACAGCCAGTGAGTGAATAGCCAGGATTCCATCCCAGAAGTCAAATTTGGGTGTCAGTGGTCCTAATACTATACTGCCTCTTGCGTACAGTTTCAGAGACTGTAAACACCTCTCCTAAATGATAACTCACCTTCTTTAGCCTGGAGTCCCTTCATTCAAATGAAAGCATATGTAGAAGCCAACCTATAAAACCAGGAGAAATGTAGTTATTCTTCTTCAAATTGAGAGGGAGTGCTTTTAGTACTTTTGGAAGGATAATTCCAAGCTACGTCTGAAGGAGGTCTATGGAACTCAAGTTCACAGAACACAGTAAACTCTAATCATCCAGTCTTCCCATGTTAAATATAAGAAAATGAACTCAGGTCAAGTGAGTTAAAGAAGTTTGCTTATTTTTGTACCTTTGTCATACCGAATGCTAAGAAATGCTAAGAAATCCATCAGAATGCTAAGAAAGAAAGAGCATTGTTAGAGCATTCCTTGGTTCACAAACTGAACTGTGTACTTGATACATTACAGGAATACAGAACTATGAGTCACATTCGTTGTCAAATTTAGTCTAACTGGGAATAGTAGGCACAAATAAAGTAAATGGAGAGTATACAGTAATGAAAAACTTCACTTTGTGGTTCACAGTGGGAGAAAATGAGTGCTACAATATTTGGGGAAGGTCTCATTAAGGAGCAAGACCACTGGACTTCAAGAGACAGGTGGGATTTGATAGAGGATGAGAGTATGTAGAGGACATATCAATCACAGGGACTAACTTAAAGTGAATGTGCGGAAGTAGATATGAGCATGACACTTCCTGGGTCAGTGAAAAGTCTGATCTGGCACAAATAGAAGGAATACTGTGGAAGTGGTAGATAATTACTACACAGAGGTCATAGTTACCATTATATAACAATATGCTGGGGAGGGTAAAACAGAGTCTGAAAAATCTTGAAAGGCAGAGAGAAAAAATTAGATGAGACTGAAATTAAACTTTAAATGATTCTCACATAAAGGAATAAATAACCTGATAAAAACTGTTGAAAGAAAATTGGCAATGATGTAAGGATGAAATGGAAGAGAAAAGAATATACGTTTGCATTTAACTATTTTGCTAATGGCAAAACCAGTCGTTTTTATTAAATAAGGTTGTTTTAATTCTTAAAAGGCCCAAGTGAAGCTGATGAATTCCAGCTTGAGGTGAGTGGGCTACTAGGGGAGATGAACTGTCCATATCTTTCACTGACATCTGGGGATGTGACCAAGCGCCTTCTTGTTCAGAAGAACTGCCTCCTTTTGCTCAGTAAGTTCATAGCTACTAAATGTAGCTATTAGTTTCTGTTTTTGTTTTCCATGATTAATAAGCTGATTGCTGTGGGTTTTTTTAATGGATTTAATTCAAAATGCTATTCATTTTAAAGAAGACTGTCTAATTTTTAATTTAGAAGCTAATTGTTGCCCTCTGCTCTGGTAGCATTGTTTTATAATTGCTGCTCTTTCATCAGTTAACTTTGGTGCTGCTCAGGCTATTGTGAGACCCATTGTGACCAAAGGTAGTGCCAGAGTGTTTTTCCAGTGTGTGATCATTAAACTTGAGCATCTTAGACTAGAAGTACATTTTAAAATAGACTGGGAAGATAGTGTGGTAGATCAAAGAGTTTTTTAATTAAAGAATTTTGTCTGTTGATATTTCTTTATGGTGGATAATTGTTTGGAAGTTTTGGTTCTGCTTGTAAATATATCAAATTACTATGTAAAATGTTGTGGAACAATAGATTATTCTTGTATTTACTGATCACTCTGGGAAATCTGGTGTTTATGAAAAGTTCTTTCTTTCCATGTTTTTTTATGTACTAATCACTTTTTCTCTCTTCAACCTGAAAGCCAGTAAGTAGACTCACAAATTTTATTACTTTAAATACATTTCCCAATAAACACAACCAATAGTCTTAACTCAGAATTCTTGTAGCATTCGGAAACACATTTAGATTGATTAAACTTTGCTTAATTGAATTATAGATTTTGTTATGTCAAGCACAATTCAAGGAGTTTTTTAAAAATATTTTATTGAACTGATTTAAAAAACCCATATGTGCAGGTTCCCTATTCAGAGGATTTTTTAAATGTTTGTCTTTACAGCTGTAGTATGGCTTCTGAAAAAATCAATACGATTCCAATTTTAAAGTTTCAGTTTTAAAAAAATTTCTTGATAGCCACTCTCCTTAGACACTACAGTTATTCCAGAGTCACTTTCTTAACTTTCCTTTTGTCAAGAGTGTGTTACTGGGGAAGATAAACACATCCAGTTAGATACTGTTTCAAGTGGCTGATATTGCTGTGTAGTTTTCATGCGTGTGCCTTCCTAGCCATCATGTTGTATAACTTCTGTAACTGGTTCGGCCACAGGGTACTCACTGGTCTTCTTTCTGGCACCGTGTACCCTTGCTGAAACTAATTACTAGTAGTTAGACTGTGTTGTCTCACTTAGGAAGACAGTAGCTGTGTGGCAAACTTAGTAATGACCCTGATAGCAGTTCTTGCAAAAAACTTGGCCTTTTGAACGCTCATACTTATAAAAACCATTTGGATCTGAATATTTATAAAATGTCCTTAACTGTTTTCTGTGTCCTAAGCAGTCTTCACTGAACATTCTTATTTTAGGCTCAGGGGGTCATAATGAAAGACTTCACTATAATGTACATCAAGTTAGAAGCTCCTCAAGAGTATACAACTGTTTCCTTCACAACTAACTGACTAAATCAGCTAAAGGTTATTCTGCTCTTTGTGTTCTTCCCACGCACATGCACACTGCCTCTGCCCTGCTGTCTGCCTGTTCTAAGATACTCTCCCTCAGTTTGTATCCTCTCTGATTCTAGCATTTTCGTACACGTACTCATTCTCTAATCATTCTGTTTAAATATTTCTCTTGATGCTGTCATTTTACTTATTTCTTCTAGCACTCTTCCCTTACTACTATGAATCTTTCAATAGTGTTTTGAAGGGGAAAATAAACCAACTTCATCAGAATTGTTAAGTAAAATAGAACAGAATGCGTGACTGAGAAATTGTGTGAGGATAAGAACTGTTTTGACTGTTCATGGGCCTTTGGGGCTTAGATTATTTCTCTTAGGTAAAGTAAGTCAGATATCTGAGTTCCAAAAAGACAAATACATTTTCATCTTTTAATGCATATGTTCTTTATCCTAACTAGACTGTCAGTAGATATAATCTTTGTTTTGTATTATATCTCCAGTGCCTTTCTTAGAACTTTGAACACAAAAAACAACTAATGTTTTTTGATGATAATTGTATTGGTGAACTAGTTTTGTGAATGCTTGAGCTATGTTGTCCCAAATTTAGAGAACTAGTTTATTAAATCATATAATATATGATTTTCTAGAACAAGGATTGGCAAACATATTCCTAAGGCCCAGATAATATTTTTGGCTTTGTGGGCCATAGGTCTCTGTACCAACTACTTAAGCTCTGCTGTTGTAGCATATAAGCAGCCATAGAGGATATCTAAGTAAATGGGTGTGACAATGTTCCAATAAAGCCTTATTTACAAAGCCAGTCATTTTTTCCCATGACATTGGGCTTTAACTATCTAGATGCTAATACACTTCACTGTAGGAACATGTTAAGATTTTATCAAACTCATTTAGAATGACCTTTCAAGAAACTTAGCTGTATTTATTCTAGAAGAGGAGTTGACAGTTTTTCAGAAATAATCAGCCAAAATTATGTCCCTATATTGCTATCATTATACTTACTGTCGGAGATGAGATAGCAAAGCTGACCATTGTTTCGTACTTCTAAAAGGAGTTAACCTAGATGTCTTTTTCCAAAATGGTCTTTCTTATATTATCAAATGTTCTCACTTTGTGACATAACCTGAAATCCTGAGATCCAAGTGATTTGTTAATCACCTTTTAAAAAATTTGAGTGCCTTTGAGAAATGTAAAGCAATCTGAGTATACAACTGAATTTATCTAAAGCAGATTGCAATCATTATATCTGGTTGAACTCAACACATAAGGGGACGATAGTGATACAAAAGAACTGCCAAGCAGTTATTACAAAGTTTGTTTTATTTTTGTGAAGAGGGAGTAGGAATAAAAGTAGGGGGGAAGGGAATCCTGAGAAGAATATAGAAGAAAGTGGGTTTTCTTTGAACAACCTGTGGTTGACGTTAGGATACTGGAAATCCAGGAGAAAAGAACTTTTGGGAATCAGTGCTTTTCTCACTTCTTGTAAGTTAAACTTTAACTACTTAAAAATGTTGTTTCATGCCGGTTCTAGACAGGATAAGTACCAGAAGGCAAAGGGGCAAGCTAGTTATTTCACTGACACATGTCATTGCTGAAAGGGGGAAAAAGTCATTTTAACTGTTGCTAATAATTGACCACCTGCTACTTTTTGCACATTTAACAGATGCCAACCCTTGTTCTAGAGATGCCTTCATGTAGTGAAATGCAAGAATCTCAATTTTTAGATACGATCTATCTCCTTTGGTTTCAGAGAACAGTCACTTATTTTTAAATCAACCATTAAACATTTTCTTTTGGTTAAATTTCTGAATTACAGAACCAGTTTATATGTTACATCATTTGCAGGTAAAAATGATTTTCCTCTCTTATTTTTATCCATTCTTGCAGCTTTGAAAGTTACTTATCATTAGGTCTATAGAGTTGTGACTCCAGACTTATGACTTTAACTATAGCTGTATCTCATTTTGAAATCTTATTTTGTTTACTTCAGCATACCTCATCTCAGAACTAGAAGCTGCCAGAATGCTCTGTGTGAATACTCCTCCAAAAAAAGCTCAAGAAGGAGGCGGTAGTGAGGTCTTTCAAGAGTTGAAAGGCATATGTATTGCTCTAGGAATGTCCAAACCTCCAGCCAATATAACTATGTTCCAATTCTTCAGCGGGATTGAAAAAAAAGTAAGACCTTTAGTACCAGATTGTAGTGTATTAAAGGCATAGTCCTACGTTTGTCTGAAATGAAGCAAGTTAATTTCTCTTAATGGGAACCTATAATGTGCATATTATTAAGTAATTGTTACTAAATAAGTTTTGGGTTTTAAATCCTAGATGCCGTAAAAAGTATTCATGTTTTAGGGTTGGTTTCTTTTTGTTGTTATTTTTATTAGCATGGTAACATTTCTTTTTCAAAAAAGAAAATTTTGGCTTTCATTTATATTTTTTCGTACTTCTAAAAGGACTTAAGAACCTAGAAAATGTCTTTTTCCAAAACTATCTTCCTTAAATTATCAAATGTTTTTCACTTTGTTACAAACCTGAAATCCTGAGATCCAAGTGATTTATTAATCACCTTTTAAAACATTTGAGTGCCTTTGAGAAATGTAAAGCAATCTGATTGAGTATACCTTCAACTGAATTTATCCAAAGCAGATTGCAATCATCAGTATATCTGGCTGAAATCAACACATAAGGGGACTATAGTGATACATAAGAATTGCCAAGAAGTTATTAGATAGAGACAAGTGCGCTGAAGTGCACTAGCTATAATCTAAAAAAATTAAGAAATTCTTTAAAAAAATTTTTTAGCTTTGATGTAATTAACTTTAAAGTCTCCATCATTAAATGTTACCACCCTCCCATTTGAGACAGAGTTCAAGTCATACATACTCAATTGGCAAACCAGATTTGTTGACTACTATAATTTAGTATGCAAAACTAAGTCAAAATTACTTTTATATCATACATTATCAAGAGTTGTATAACTGATTAGAGAAAAACGATTTTAATAAAGAATGAGTAGAAAAGACTGATATCTTATACTACCGTTATTCTCTGTATGCGTATCTTCTGGACACTAAGAATTGGTACATTTGCATTGTGGGGTGGTGGGTACCATGATAGACAAATTTGGCTGAGCTCTACGGGGGAGCAGCAATATATCCATATCCCATATTTTTCTGTGTTGTTTATTCATCCATTCAGCAAATATACATTGAGTGCCTGCTGTGGTCAGGTGTTTTTCTAGGTGCAGAGAAGGAATCATGTTTCCATAGGCACGTGAGGAGTGGGACAAAGTGAGTGTCTTTATCGTGTGGGTCTTTTACATTTCAAAACATCCTCCACCTTTGCCTCTGTCAGGAATCTTCTTTTGATGGCAAGATATGATGAGAATTGAGAAGATGAGGATAGATGTTACTTTTAGATTTATTTGTTCATTTATTTATGTTTTTGTGTCAGTTGAAGGAAACACTAGCAAAAGTTCCACCTAATCATGTGGGAAAGCCTTTATTGAAGAAACCAATGGGACCAGCCCACTGGGTGAGTAATGATCATCTTGAGAAAACTGTAAGGAACTATCTCATAATGGTTCATGATTTTTGTACTTCTACAAAATCCTGATGATTTTTGTACTCCTACATGATTTTTATGTTGAAAATGAGGGCTTTTTATATTTTCTAATACATAATTTTCTAGGTGAACATTCTTAGAATCATTTTTGTGACTCTTGACATTTAGGCAAAATATTTTTACTTAAAATTAAAAGCACTTTTTTCATAATTTACAAATATTTCACACAGCTAATTAAAATAAATTGAAGTTTACTATAATGCATGTTTGTAATGCCCGAATGGGTTGCCTCCAAGTCAGAAAGTTCTTTGGGCTGAACTTCATTTAGCAAATAATAAGAAAAACAAGTGACAATTTTGTACTTTACATATTTGTTAAATTTTTTAAGCAATGTTATTTTGCTTATTTTATTAACTTATTATTAAAACATTTATAGTATTTATTAAATAATTTTTTATGGCAAGTGCTAGGAATTTAGTTATAAATGAGACAGTTTCATCCCTTTTTGGATTGGGGGGGTGGTCAAGATTTCAATTCTAACTAGTCTTTATATTTTTCTTTCAGGAAAAGATAGAAGCAATTAACCAAGCCATAGCTAATGAATATGAAGTTCGGAGAAAGCTGCTAATAAAACGTTTGGATGTCACTGTCCAGTCTTTTGGCTGGTCTGACAGAGCAAAGGTATATAATCCTTAAATATTCCAAACAAGGTTTCTATACATGAAAAATACATAGGCATTTTCTCTTTAGTGAGTTGCTGAGTGGCAATTCTTTTAGCTCTTCAGCAAAAATAAAACATTTTTCAATAAAATTATTAGAGACTACACTAGAAGTATATTTGTGAGAGTATCTTAAAATTGCTAAAATAATATTTTAAATTATTTACTATATTTTAAGCTAAATTTTTAACTTGCTAATTAAAGTTAGAAATATTGGTATTATCAAGGTCAAATATTAGTATCTCTTAACAGAGAACTGGAGAATCTGGTAAGATTTGAGTTTTCAGTAAAGGAGATGATAGATTACAGTTTTGAGATGTTTGTTAAAAAGCTATCATGATCAATGAGTGGGAGTTGATGCAACTTATTGATTTGACCTTCTTAGAACCCTGGATGTATTTAATCATTGAAGTTAAGTAGAGATGGGTTGAGATGTGTTAGTGTTATATGTTCCCTTAAAAATGCATTTATTAGTTTTTTGTGAGTTAACTCAGAAAATGTTTTTATTTCTCCAATTAGCTTGCAAATTGACGATTTGTACCTAAAAGTTTTAAACCTTAGTGCAGTCCTATTTTGCTGCTGAATTATTGGAATAGGTATTTATTGAGATGTTTTAGCCTTGGAAAGGGGTCTTAACTCCAGTTAATTTGCAACTGAAAAATTGAGGGCCCAGATATAGGGGAAACTTTACCTAAAATCTTACAACTGGATAATAGTAACATCAACAGTAAATTGCTCTTCTGTGACCATTTAGGAAATAACAGAACTTTTAAAAGTTAACCATTGATTAAAAACAATATTTTCACTCTTAGCAAAGTAGATACACCTCAAAATCAATAACCATCACCTAGAAAAACATCTGATTGAGGAAAGTGCACTGACCAAGGCCTTAGTACACTGGTTCTGGTCTTGACACTGTCAGTATTGGACTTAATAGTTGGGATCCTGATATAATAGGTCTTGGCTTCTGTTTACTCTCCTCATTTTTGACAACTTTAAAATGCCATGTTTAATGTAGGTGATCTTTAAAACCTCCTTGAACTATAATATGCAATGATTTTATGAAATATATAAATACATTGGGGAGTATAAGAAAAACTATGCTACTTACTTAACTTGCACAGGTCTGTCTTTTTATTTATGGAATTTATGATATCTCACTTTGAAATTTCATTTTAAATTACTTATAGAAATTGCATAAATAGGTATGCCCTGATGACTTAACAGTTAAGTCCACTGGGTGCAGTCCACATACATTCGAAGGACCCAGGTTCACGACTTGGGACTAGTGGGAAACACCCAAGGTGAACAATTAGTTAAAATAAAATTCTTCCTCCTCTCTCTTCCTGTCTGTCTGTCTCTGCTCACCTTCATTCCTGCCTGTACCTTTTCTTTAAAAAAAAAAAAAGTACATTGCATAAATATGTATAAAATGAACTTTTTTATTTCACATTATGAAAATGTATGTGTCTATCTTACTTTGAAATTGCATGCATTTTAAATCAGCTTTATATGAAGCCACATGAAATAATTTTCTCAGAAGTATTTGTTTCGATTCAGCAAACATTGATGGAACATTTTTTCTAAGTATAGTAATGAGTACAAGAAAAAGAAATAAAAGACATTCAGGAAATATTCCCCAGACAAGCCATGGCATGCTCGTCTCTTAAATTTTTCTTAAATAGTCATTGATCACCCAGTTATCTTAACATAATACTGTTTTCATTTTAGTATCACTTCTATCCATATGTATAATCATAATAAATATATCTTTTTACATCCTATATTTTCACATAATGTATCTGAACATTTATCATCAATACTTGAGCGCCTGCATATAACTGACAAACTTACCAAAGATTTTTGTTCTTGTGCTTACTATTTTACGCTTTATAGTAGTTGTTGCTAAAGGTTCCAAAATTTAGCCTACTTTAATTTGCATTTATCAATTCCTTTCTGGAAATATGTTTTATATTTGTTCAAATTTATATTCTGTCGTGAACTTTCTCTTTATAGCATTTGTTCATTTATCTTTTATGGTCTGTGTTTCATATGCATTTAAATAATTTGTTCTGGTTTCCTTTATTGCCCAGTGATTTCTGTGTCTTTCTTAACAATCTTTTTCTTTTTTAGAGTAGTCCCATTTTATTTTTAATTGTTTAATTGCTTTTATTGAAGGAGATTTGCATTATAATATTAGATTTAAAGTATACCTGATAGTAAATTTGCATATGTAATACCACTATTTCCTTCTTTCCTTCACTATACAGTTAACTCCCTTTATGCTGTTTGCTACCACCCCTCCCCTCTCACTTCCTGAACCCACTGATTTGGGTTTGTTTGGTTCTGTTTTGTGCTGGTTTTGGTTAAAATGCTATTGTTTGATTTAGTGTTTGTTTGTTTGTTTGTTTTTTAAGTCTGTATTTTCGTTCACTCATTTGCTTGCTCTCTCTATACACCACGTAGTGCGATGTTTTTCCCCTGGCTTATCTCACTAAGCCTAATTGATTTGTGTCTCTCTCTTAACAATCTTAATAATTGAGTTAGGTTTCTACTAAATGGGCAAAACAGGTTCTTTTTCCTTTATTTATAATAGAAGAAAGTATTAGTAGGGGGCATCACTTTCATAAGAAATGTATTAACATATTTAGTCCAAATTAATCATGGCTAACATTTTGTATCTCATAAGCAAAGGTGGGAAAATTGAAAAGCATAATGTTGAAATGGGCATACATTCTTAAATTTAAGTAGATAAAATTAATGTAGTCTGAGACTAGTGGCAGGGGAATCCTTTTTATCTTTTTAGCCCCGTAGTCCTAATAGGAATTTCCTTTTCCCTCTCTTACCTGCTCCCTGCAATCATTCTTTGCTCTACCAGCAAGTATGACAGCTGTAATTTAAGATAGTTACTGACTAGGAGGAGGCAAGGTGAGTATAAAACTTTTTTCCTCCTGTTCAGAGCCAAGTAAATATTATCAGACATTTTAGAGATCTTGAACTTATTTAATATGAGTACTTCCCTGTCATTTTGAAAACTGACATTTGTCTTTAAATACTTCCTTTCAACAGAGTCAAACAGAAAAATTAGCAAAGGTTTACCAACCGAAGCGCTCAGTCTTATCTCCTAAAAGTACTATTTCTGTTGCCCATCTTTTGGCTGCAAGACAAGACTTGTCAAAGATTTTAAGGACAAGCAGTGGCTCTATAAGAGAAAAAACTGCCTGTGCCATCAATAAGGTGATGAGAATACTTTTAATTTTCTTTCAAATATATTTATGTTTATAAAATAAAATAGTTAAAAATATCTTTCTTTTCCCATAGGTGTTGATGGGCAGGGTGCCAGACAGAGGAGGTAGACCCAATGAAATTGAACCTCCGCCCCCAGAGATGCCACCATGGCAGAAAAGGCAAGATGGCCCCCAGCAGCAAGGAGGAGGTCGAGGAGGAGGGAGAGGTGGTTACGAACATTCCTCATATGGAGGACGAGGAGGTCATGAGCAAGGAGGAGGGAGAGGTGGACGTGGTGTCTATGACCATGGTGGCCGAGGGGGAGGAAGAGGAAGTAAGCATCAAGGAGGCTGGACAGATGGAGGTAGTGGAGGAGGAGGAGGTAGCTACCAAGATGGTGGTTATCGAGATTCAGGTTTTCAGCCAGGTGGCTATCATGGGGGCCATAGTGGTGGCTATCAAGGCAGTGGTTATGGTGGCTTCCAAACATCTACATATACAGGAAGTGGATACCAGGGTGGTGGATACCAGCAGGACAATAGGTATCAGGATGGTGGGCACCATGGTGATCGAGGCAGTGGTCGTGGAGGGAGAGGTGGACGTGGAGGGAGAGGTGGACGTGGAGGCCAGGGAGGAGGTTGGGGAGGCAGAGGGAGCCAGAATTATCACCAAGGGGGACAGTTTGAACAGCACTTCCAGCATGGAGGTTATCAGTATAATCATTCTGGATTTGGACAGGGAAGACATTACACGAGTTGAGGCTACAGAAACTTACATTTTGCTAGAGCTCAAGTAATAGAAACTTGATTTCAGAATTGTGAATCCAGCATCGATTTTTTGAATTAATGTGAGACCACAGGCAGCAGGTAGATTCCTGCTTGGCTTATGCATTTGTAGGTCTTCATTGATTTCTGTTGGTTTTGTTGTTTTTTTTTTTAAATTGACTTACATAGTGCTGTTTATTTGAGAAACATACAACATCTCTCCTTTTATGAAGAAGTTTTTAAAAGGTAATTAAAATTGCCTTTAATTGACCAGTAGACTAATTCCACAGCCAGAACATGCATACTTTTATGAAGAAATTACTTGAATAAGTAGTTTTCAATATGCAGTTTTGAGAATGAGGATTCTCCTAGATTTTTTTAGATTTACAACTAGGAAACCTTTCTCATATTAACAATCCATTTGTATGTGTTTTCCTTAAAGTATTCTAATACCTATTTTCTAAGCACAGTTCTGCCCTGATTGGCTTTTTATTCAGAGAGATTATTCCACATTTGCTTCATGATAGAACCTTTAGGTCAGTTCCTATTAAGTGAGCTCTTCTGCAGATAGCACATTCAGTAGCCTTATCCTTTTGATGGAATACTGTACCATATGCTCAACTCTGAAAACTTTGAACACGGCCAAAATCCGTAAAGATGATTAAAGCAAACTAAGTTGTGAAACTATAGTACACGTAGGCGTTTAGTTAAGTATAGCAATTAAAACTGACCTGCATCCATTCAAAACAAGTTCCTCCTTCAACCTTATTTTTACTTGAAATATGCTAGAAGAAACAGCAAACTGAAATTTGTTTTATGCACGAGGTAATACCACTGGCTCAACAAATACAAGTTAGTTTGCTTTGGGCAGGAGACTTTTTTGTAATGGAAGAAATGCACTACCACATAAGAAGACAGATTTTTGCTTAGTACAGGAGGCCCTTTATTATTGCTGCAGAATACAAAAACCTGGCTGAGTTGATGTTTTACATTCTCCTTTACTGAAATCTACATGATGCTTCTTGCTGGGTTTTTGTATACGTAAACATTGTCAAGCTGTGAAAGAAAATGGCTGGAGGTGTGTTTTGTGTGAAAGGTGAGCAATAAAGTATCTGTATGTTCTCTCTGGTTTGAGTTTTATTTCAGCCTTTTAAAACAGAATTATTCCAGACACTTGCTTCAAGTTTATGAGCCTTTGTTCACCCAAAGATTTTTGAATATTTCCTTAGAACATAATTTGTAGGGACAATACTTAACCTTAAAACCTTAAATAAATTAAAAAGTAGGTATTTCCAAATTTATCTTTTACTGGAGTATTGTAACTAAAAATGTCGCTATTCACATTTGACCACTTGGGGTAGCTGTTGCCACACAATGTTAGACCCTTATCTTTTAGGGTGGTTTTCTCTTGTTTTCCTTTTGGATTCTGTATTTATCCTGCCTAAGAATGAAGGCCTTTTTTTTTTTTTTTTTTTTTTTTTTTCTTGAAAAGTAGTGTAGTTTAAATGGAAATGTATCTTTGTCAAAAGTGTAATCATTTTTCTTTACTACTAAATTAAGACAATAAATTCATGACTTAACATTTAAAATATTCTATTTGATAAAAATATTCTTTTGATAGCTAAAACCATTTTTTTAATTTTGCCTCGATTGTTTCATTGATTTTGTCTATTTATTGCCTTTTACAACTAATATTTGCCATCCTAAAATGTTCAAACTTCAAGACAGTTTAAAATACTTTCATTTATCATTGAGTCATTAAAGATTTTTGGTTCTATCTTGAAAGCTCTAAGTGTTGGTTTCTTTACATTAGCTGTTAAATGTATTTATATATAGGAGTTTCCTATTAGAAATAAAATTGACAAGTTGTGTCATCTTAAAAATGTTATCTTAGACCAAATGTATTCACACTTACCTTAACACTTGCTTTAATCTGTTTTATAGCCTCAGATTCTACAATCTACCTAATAACTATATTTCATTCCTGTGACAAATATAATTTTGATTTGTTTTTATATGGATTATTTTAACTATGAACATGTGAGAAAGCAAATGATATACCTTTCTCCATGATGGCTCTGAAATTTGCTTCTTGCAATTTCTGCTTCAAATTAGATTTTTTCCATGTTATAAAACCAAGTTTTTTAATTTCTCCTCTTTGACATTAAGTTCTCTAGAAATAGGATATTTCCAGCCACTCATTAGTCTTGTTATATTAAAATTTCTTAAATTTTGTATAGGAGTTGTCTGTTGATCTCACATACATTATTTAATTTTTAGTCAGAGATTTACTAGAATAGGTAATGTGGAATTTCTTGGAAAAACAACATTTTAGGAGATGCGTTCTGAAATCTGATCTCTTAGACTGAAACCATCCCTTTTGACAATGCTTTGTTTTCTCCCTGCTCCAGGGCCTGGCACAGGATGTCCGCATTCTCTATGAAAATGTTCAAAGATCTACACTGTCATTTTCATTTGTTGCTCTAGACTCAAACCAATCTACTGTCCAACAGTGCCAGATATAGAATCATGTTAAATACACTGCTTTCAAAGGGAAAGCATTTGCAGTCATGTCTATATATATTTTACTGATTTCTCACTGCCCAAATCATGCACACTTTTTAAGTTGTACCCATTCTGCCCTCTGGATACTTTTCTCTACCTATAGTCTATACTTTTGAAAATAGATTTTAAATACATGTATATTATTTAATCATCTTTCCCTTAAGTAATTTAGATGGTATCTGGTTCATTTGCTTTTTCAGCAAAGGATCATTAGGTTTACCTAAATAAAACATATGTTTGTAGCACACCCCTGTGACTCAAAAAAAAAAAATCTGTTAAAATGACCAGTATTTGCTATATTAGGTTTTTTTCTTTTTCTTTTCCTTTTTTTTTTTTTTTTTTTTTTTTAAGGAAAGGCAGGAACAAATGTGAGCAGGCAAGCAGGAATAGAGAGGCAGAAGAAGAATTTTATGTTTGTTCACACTGGTTATTTTCTCCCTGGACCTGGACTCAAACCCCGGGATATGTGGCCTGCGCTTCTTTGGAGGTGATCAATCTAACAACTGCTATTCCACCAGAGTGCCACCTTATGCTTTCTTTAACAAGAAGAAAAATGGCCTGCAGTTCAGTTGAGTACCTCCTATCTTCTAGACAGCTGAAGAACAAAGATAAGTTAGAAATTCCCTGCCTTATAAAACTAATGGTAGAACCATAAACATAATTACAGCATAATATATTAAATATATATACTCCAGTGTATTAGGGAAGTACAGTGTCAGTGGTGTGCATGTGACATAGAAATTTGCACGAGTGGGAAGGTTACAATGCCAAGTATAGAGGGCTCTACATACCTGCCTGAATAACATCAATCTCTCCTACCTTTTCCCAGTTAATGGGCATGTGGCATGGTCAAATCTGGTTTCTGTCTAAATTATTGGCTGAAGAAGAGACATTGAAGGACAGAGCAAATGTTAGAAACAGAATTTGAGCTAATGTATACTAGGGATAGAGAAGGGACATGTTTTGAAAATCTTTAGGAAGCAGAATTACAAGATGGTTAGAGTGAAAACAAAAATTTAGCCCAACTCCTGTATTTTGGAGTTTTTATTTTTTCTGGCTAAATCAATGGCAATACCTAATTGTAATCACTTTTAAGGGAGAAGAAGTGTGCTGGAGAAAGGGAGGATGAGTTCGGTTTGAAACTCAGGAAAGTACCTGGAGATGGAGATTTGGGAATGATCAGTGTCCTTAGTGCTTTTGCATTGGGACATGCAATCAGAATAATGGTTTTATATAAAGTCACCCCAGAGAGGGAAAAGGATGGAATCTTCGGGAATAACTAGGGGTGAATGGACAGGTTCACAGAAGAGGAAAACCAGGAGAACAGTAGCACGGAATCTATAGGAGTATGAGCAGTATCTTAATATTCATCAAGGTCCGTGTGATATTGTTACCCCCATTTCACATATAAGGGAATGAAGCCAGGGATGCTTGAATAAAGAGCCCCCATCATGTAGCTAGTAAGCAGGGGAACTCAGTAACTAACAATTCCAGATGCTCCAGAGATTCAGTGAGCCAGGGTTTTAAAATACCTGTTACATCTCATGAACTTTTTAAGAATACTTTCAGAATAAGTACCGAAGCCAATTTTCTGGATTTGAGGAAAGAGTTGACTCAGGAGAAGGTGAGACTTCTTCTAAAAGCTTTACTGAGATGGGAAGGATAATAAAGTAATGTAAAACTTAATGGAGTAAAGTGTACTCTGAAAAGTTACAAGAAACCAAGGACATTTTTAAGAAAATGTTATTTGAACATCTTTAAGAAACTGTGTCAGCTAAAAGTTTTTAAGAATTCAAAGCAAACCTATCATTCGCTGTAACTTCTATTTTTGTGTGAGTGTTGATGAGATGGTTGAGAAAGATTTTCTTAGGGAAAGGTTTTAAAAGTACTGTCAATTTCTCAGAGCAGAAAACTTTGCTCCCAGTTATACAGAGCATCCAGCACTTACCAAGGCCATAACAAGCATCAACTCTAATAATTCCTAAGACTTACTCACTTCAAAATCCTTCAGTGAGACCTGTTCACATGCCAAAGCTATACTAATAACTATATTTCTGATACTAAAAACTATGATGACTATATATTAGTGTAGTTTCACACTAATGAAACTACAGAGAAACTTGTGTCATCCTAATGAATGATCAGAAATTAATGAAAAATTTCAAATGAAACAAAAATCCCAACAGAGATGAGCAAGGGTCATTTTTATAATTGATTTTTAACATGATAATGGGAGAAATATTTTTTCTTCATAGCATTTTATTTTTTAATTCATGTTTATTGTAATTATTCCACACATTAAAAAAATCTCCCATGTATAGGTTCCCCATTTCTTAGATATATTTCAACACACCAGTAGTTTTAAATCTTGCTGAGCTGCTCTCTATCCCTTAACCTCTCACCCAGTTCCATGCTTACTATGGGAAAGGACACAGAAAACATGCATGTAATCTGTTATAAACAGAGGGGATGAAATGTGTTTCCATATTAAAATTAGAAAGCAGTGGCTAGGTGGTCACAAATATTTGCCTGAAAGGTAATTTAGA
Source organism: Solenodon paradoxus (assembly GCA_004363575.1). NCBI lineage: Eukaryota > Metazoa > Chordata > Mammalia > Eulipotyphla > Solenodontidae > Solenodon > Solenodon paradoxus. The sequence continues at coordinate 375,239 of RJWH01000899.1, forward strand.
GCTCTAGGAGGCAGTTAGTTTGGATTCAGAACTCAGTAGGTGACCTTGAGCAAATTAAACTAATTTTTCAGTGTCTAAAATGAAAATAGTAACTCAGAGAATGCCTGTCCAGATTAAGTGGGTTTGTTTGTTTAAAATGCCTGCCAGAGTGTATAGTGAATAACACATACTCACTGTTTAGCAATATTCAACAATGCAGAAATAATTAATACTCAGCGACACCTTAAACAGAATCTTAGAATATCTTTCTTCCCCTCCCTTTTCAAATTTGGAACAAATGTTGTTAAGAAATGCACAACTTCCAGTTTCCCTTACTGCAACTTTGAAACAGCCTAAAACACCCCAAATTTAGTGTCCATTGTAGAACAGAGCATCTTTGTAATAGTCGTAATAACTTGGTCAAGGACAACAAAGGGAGTGAATTGAATATATGAAGACCCATTGTTCATTGAGAATTATTTTTATGTCTTTCAAACATTCCCTTGCATACACGTCCCACCCCCGCCCCACTTTTTTCTCACTAAAAACTAAGTAAAATAAGGTAGGATGATGGCTCTTATTTAGCAGTGTTTTCCTAAATGGAATCAATAATAATGCAGTAAGTCACTGCAAGGGATGCTGGTTGGATGGGTTGCTTAAAACAAGGTAATCGTCTTTCAAATCCTTATCTTCCACAAGTAAACTTTCCCAAACCTACCTGAGGAAATAACTTTCAACTCCCTGCCACCCTCCAAAAATATCCTGAGATGGATCTCACATCATCTTAGGAGGATGTGTCAAACCCTCTGTTTCCAAACACAGAGACTGTTCAGATATTGGTCCAGGGAAACCTCCTCTAATATCTATTCTAAGCATTCTTATTCTTTCAATCCTTTTATTTCCCTTAAGGTTAAAATTGGCTGGTCTAGGGATATTGAATTTAGAGCAATTTAGAAAACAGTACTCGTTAGTTGGATGGGTCATTTAAAATATAGCTAGATTATTTTAGAAAAACCAATTTTATTAAGCTACATTGGAGGCATGCCCTGGCAGCTGGGGTGTAGACCTGGTAAAGTCCGAGGAACTGGATTTGCAACCCATGCCCAGGTCAGCTGGGGAGGGGAGGCGGAGATCAACCAAAAATGAATGAACAAACAAAAGTGCTCCCTCCCCTTCCCTCCCTTGCTTCCTTCAAAAGGCTTCTTCCTCCTCCCCGCAAAAGAAAAAAATGATACATGGATAAAATACTAAATGTTCAATGATTTCTTTCAGATTCAGGGATCTTTATACAACTTCACAGTAAAACATCGATTTTATCAAATCATGTCATGAAGTAATTACTCGATCACAGTGAATATTCATTTCAATTTACAGCCAGCAATGAAAGTATTTAAATTTATGCTAAAACATTTTGCACATAAAATTTTAAATGTGCAAGGCAGCAGAAAGTCTTAAAAACCACTAGTTTGGTAAATGTCTTCACGTGTGTCTGAGAAATCTTCATTATTAATGCATTGTTCTAGACTGGAGAGCTCTTTGAATATTGTACCCTAGACATGCCCCCTTTTTAAAAGATGCCGCCCACAACCTTGCGAGTTTGTAGAACACTACCTCTGAAGTCATTTCAGCTGTAGGAAAAAGAGTGATGGTGTGAAGTACTGGATAAAATAGGTGTCTTTTTTAAAAAATTGATTCTTGTCTCAGATCTGCTAATAACTAGTTGTGTCATTTGTCATTTTACTAAGTGACTATGAAAGTGTGACTGTGCATTCGCCTGCAGTCGTTCCTTAGAGAGGAATTTGCTACAAGGGAGCATTTGTCAACCTTGTTCGACTTGCCTCAATTTGTTCCTCAGCGACACAGACCTTAAGGAGGGACCATACCATTCTCTTACTATTATTTTCAAATTTTAATAGACAATAATTGACTCAAAATGTAGAAAAAATTATTCAGTGGAATCTTTTGCCCCTCAGCCACACCATCCCCACTCCCAGACATTTAATTATTTGATTTATCACGGGTATGTGTGTGTGCACGTTTTCTTTCAGAGGTATTTAAACACAGAGCATACATATCTTCATAATCCCCTCAATCTTTTGTATACAAATAATGGCAGGTGATACTGTTTTGCAACTTGATTTCTATTTAAAATTTATCTTGGAGAATTTCCATATCAATTCATAAAAGATTTTTTGTTTTTCAGTTTTGTTTTTTACATCCTGAATGGCTCTACATTGTATGAATGTGAACTTATATTTAACCAAGGCTTTCTTTGAGGCTTTTGGATTGTTTCCAATCATTTCTTATCCCTAGCAATCCTGTTATGAAAAACCATGTTGACTTTATATTTCTCTTATGTCCAAGTGTATCTTGACAGGTCACAATTAAGAGCATGGATTCTAGAGAGACTGTTTGGGTTTGCATGCGGCTTCATCACTTACTAGCTGTATGTCCTTGGGGCTATTACCTAACATTTCTGTGCATCAGTTTCCTCGTTAGTAAGATTTCAGGTCAATGCAGAGATTCAATGAATGGCCCTTTTTAACCTACTTGGGACAGTGCCTGAAGTACTGTAAATGCTAAACTAGTTGCTGCTTTGACTGCTATTTTTATTATCATTATCTATACAGTAAATCCCAGACATTTACTTACTATTTGATGAATATTGCCAATATGCTCTTCACTGAGTTTCCTCACAGTTAGATTCCCAACTCTGATGTATCAGTGGAATGTTTTCCCATATTTGTGCCAAGAAAGTATTTAACTTTTTTTTTTATTCTAATAAATGAAAATCGTTATCACCGTGTAGTTTTAAGCTGTATTTCTTTCAGTGAGGAAGGTAACATGAGTCCTTTGAATTTCTCTTCGTGTGAATTATCTATTTGATCCTTTTACCCTTTTTATTTGAAAGCAGGATGTTGAATTTGTCTTAGGAATTTGTAGCTCTATATATTAAGTAAATTAACTGTGTTATTGATATTACTTGCAAACGTTCTAAAATGCATTTTGTTTACCTTTTAACTTAGCTTTTGGCGGTATAAGCCATTAAGATTTTTTATTAAATTCTTTTTCACACAGCTCATTTTATCTGTGCTTTTATGGCTTCTGTGTATTGTCCTAGTCTTAGAAAGGCATTCCCTATTCAAGATAATACTTTAAAATAATTACTCCGTAGTTTGTTACATGGTTTTATTTTTTTCACTTAAATCTTCCATTCATTTGAAAATTATCATAGTTTAAGGTTTGAGTTATATGAGCCCAAATTTACTTTAAGATTGTACCCAGTTTTCTGAAACTATTTTACAGACTTTTTTTTCTGAAATGATAAGAGATTCCCATTTTATCTTATATTTAATTGCCATATTGCTTCTTCTATTTCTGGACTTGCTATTTTATTTCTTTCAATTTGTGCCCCTGGAATAGATTGTTTTGCTTTCTGCTTCAATATCTGATAGGAATGACAAGTACTCATTGTCAGTTATTGCCCAGCTATTCATATTTGATTTTCCTCTATGAATTTTAAAATTAAATCACCTATGGGGGAAAAAAATTCCCCAGTGTTTCAGGGGGGATTACAGTAAAAATTCAAAGATTAATTTAAAGAAAACTAAAGTCTTCATGATATTTTCTTTCTATCCAAGAACTTAATGCCTTTCCACTCATTCAGTCTTACATCTCTCCAGAACATTTTTCAATTTATCTTGCTTGTTTCATTAAATTATTCCCTCATATCTATTTTTATCACTGGTCTTTGAAGTCTTTTACTTTATCATCTGATTAGTCTGTGTTTATGAATACAGAATAATTTTATGTCTATTAATTTCATCTACTTTATTGGCTTCTTGTAGTAAATTGTCAGTTGATAAGTTTGGGTTTCTAAATATAGAATTATAGCATAGTAATTATTTTGCCTATTTTAAATATTTGCATATTTGTTTTCTTTTTTATTTATTTGCATTAGGTAATAACACAAAGGCAATGTTAGATAATAGTGATAATATTTATTATCATAGACAAGTCCTTACCATGTTTTATCATTAAGTATCGTGCTGGTTTTAGATTATGATTTTAATTACATTTAAAATTTTTCACCTACTTTTATTTGTAAGAGTTTTAAAATCAAAATGTATATTGAATTTTGTCAAATGTTTATTTAGGATATAAGGTACATTAAGTTGGTAATATAACTTTAGAATTTATTAATATAATCATGTTCATAGAGAAATGAATATTGAACTATTCTTGAATTCCTAGTTTGAGCCTTCATATTTTTAACCATGATTACATATTTCAGATATAACTTGTTATTGATAAATGAAATTCTAGTTTTCTTATTTGGGATATTTCTGATTAGGTTTTGGTGTCAGTATTGTTTGCTTCATTTAAAAGATTTGGAGTTTTTTCTTGTGCTCTAAAACAATGTCAGTTACTCTGAAATTATCTGTACTTTGTTTTGATAACTTTCTGTAGAATTCTCTGAGCTTTATGATTATTTTGAATAGTTCTTAAGCAACTCTACTTTTTAATTCTTAAGTCAGTTTTTGCAAATTGTATTTTCCTAGAAAATTATCTGTATTAACTAGGTTTTCTTTTCTTGGTCTAGTTTGGAACAAAATAGCCAGTTAGTTCTTGTCTGTTAATGTATTCATGTATTTAACACATTTATACTTTTCTCTGAGTAGTACTTATGCTGAACCCTGTACATCATTTATAGTGTGTTCAGGATCATTTACTGTACATTCTTCAGTTGTCTCTCTGATTCAAGTATTGCTTGAAAGATTCAGAAGAAGAGGTTTTGAGTTCTGGATTTTAGGTACTTCAGTTTTCTGTTTTTTTCTATTAAATTCTAATTTTATAGCATTACAATAAAATTATATCTGTATTATTTCAAGTTATTGAAATTTACTGGTTTTTTTTTTTTTTTTTTAATGACCTAACATGTAGTCATTTTTTGTGTGGATGTTTCATTGAAGAAGATGAAACAGGGTAGATACTCCTGTATTCAGAGAACAGAGTTCAGTAAATATAAATACCAATTTTTAACATGCCTGTTTAAAGTAGAGACTGTGGTGTCAGATGGACAGAACCCAATTCTTAGTTTCACTCCTGTGATCTTAATGCAAATTTCCTCATTTCTCTGTGCCTCAGTTTCCTCTTCTGTAAAGTGACTGTAACAATAATGTCAACCTCTGTAGAGCTGTTGCAAAGATTAAATGGGTTGATTTACACAAAGCACTTATAATGGTGTCTCCAATAATAAAATCAGCACCATATGTGGATTCACTATTACAATTGTTTAGCTCTGCTAAGTTGTTTATTTCTTCAAGAGCAATACTGTCCAAATAAAATATAACACAAGTCACATACGCAATTTAAATTTTAGGGAAGCCATTTTAGGAAAGTAATAAAAAGGCAAAAGTATTTTTAGTGATTTATTTTAACTTGTTATTAAACTTGTTATTTTAACATATAATCAATATACAAAATTATGACATTCTACCCTCTTGCTTTTGTATTATCCTTCAAATCTGGCAAGTATTGTACTTCCATTGTAGCTGAATTTGGACTAACCGCATTTCAAGTCCTCATTAGTCACATAACTGGTGGCAACCATATAGAATGGCATGGGTCTAGCAATTTATTTTTGGATACCTGGTACCTAATTGAGCATGAGCTGAGTAAGGTGAAAATAAATTATTATTAATCTATTTCTTTGTGTATCTCCTGGGATCTCCTATGCTTTTCATTCTATAAATGTTGGTGCTCTAATTTGGTGCAAAATTTTTCTTAATTATTATATTCTCGTGAGCTCTGCCCTTGTCTCTTTTGGTGCCTTTTGCCTTGAATTTAATTTTGTGTGATATGTTTATGACCAATATTTTCCCTTTGTTGGCTTTGCCTGATCTATCTTTGCCCATGTTTAATTTTTTTAACTATACGAATACCTCGCACACATTGTAGAATTAAAATTTTTCTTTGTTGTCTAGGAATCTTTCTCTTAATAGCTTAGTTTAGCCCATTTACATGTGTAAGACAAATAAGGAGTTTTAATTTTTTTGTTTGTTTGTTTTTGCTTTGTCAAGTGACCTTTCGTTGAAACATTTTCCTTTGTAGCTATTAACTAGCTGGGCATTTCACTGTGTCACTGTTAATGACATCTGTGACATAAGGGTGTGGCCATTAACCTCACAGAACTCAAATTGAGCATCTTCAGGGTCTCTTGAATGGTACCAGACTTCTCTAGCTAAATATCAGTGCTGCATCTGTTGGGCTGTTGACAATCTCGTCAAAAGAGTATTTCCACTGTATGTAATGTTTTCTGCTTCTTTCTGTCTCCTGATATTCATTGAGGGCTTTGATGATGAGGGCAGAGGCAGAAAGGACAACATCAATCTGGGCCTGTGTGTACTGAAGATCAGTTTCACTGTCATCCTCAGACCCTCCCAACCCATCACCAGTTGCCTCAGCAATGTCATCACCAAACGTTTTTGAAGAGAGACCCAGGGGACCAATGTTGGGGACCAGGGAAAACATAGCATTGACCTCCCCACCAGTGTACCTGAGATGTCTGACCTGATTTCTTTGGGGTCTAACATAGGCAGCACAGTTGATACTGGATTCAGGGCAACCCAAGAAAGTTGTACTTTGGCTCTCTTTGAGCCAAAAGCTGCAAGTGACATAAGTTTGAACTTAGTTGTATCACATTATTTTAGGCTCTGTTTTTATAACTTTTAACATCTTAAGTCTTTGTGCTTTGGTTTTTATAATGTGTTATCTAGAAAAGTTTATAGAGTGTATAGCCAATGTTCACCTTTGTAACTACATAGAATTGCCTTCACCATATATTTCTTTAAAAGTAATTACTAGTAAATGTGATCTACACCCTGGAAACAAGGCAGAGGATGGATGCACGTCCTTTGGGTGTCGTTCTAGAGCTCCCCAGCCTGCCTAAGGGTCATCTGGCTTTCTAAAGCAGTAATTCTCAAGTGCAGTACTTAACTTGCAAGCATCAAACATCAGCAGACAATTGTTAGAAATTCAAGTTCTCAGGCCACACCCAGAAGCAGTAAAATCAGAAATTCTGAATGGGGCCCAGCAATCTGTGTTTGACATTCTGATACACAAGCAGTGGTTCTTAGCCAAGGGCGATCGTTCCCATGTAGACTTTTTGAAACGCTGAGACATATTTGGTTGTCCTAACGTTAAAGGAAGAGGGAGTGTTACTGGCTGCTAAAGGGAATAGGGCAGGATGCTGTTAAATACCCTATAATGCACAGGACAGCCCCAGCCCCTTCCCAACAAAAAATATTGTGACCAAAATGTCCAGAGTACAGATTGGGAACTTTCTTCTGGGGGAATATAGCTTTGTTTTATATACTGTGTATTGAAGAAGACGTGTTAAGATGCAAGTGGTTTTATGCAAATTATTTCTATCCAGTAGAAAAGATAACTCAGAGGTTTTGGTCAATTGCCCTGTAGGATAATGTGTTATTTATTGTGTAACAAAATACATTAACACTTAATAATTTAAAGCAATAATAAACATTTACTATTATGATTTCATGGCTCAGGAATTCCTTAATGACTTTTAATTCTTGGAGACATTTTGGAGAAATAGCTTACTCTTAACTCTGCTCTAATTTTGAGCTTTTATTCAAAATTTGTGGGAAGTTCATGTAGGTAAGTAACCAGGGCAGTGTCTAACTAAGCCAGGTGAAATTAATTTTGCAATCCTATGTTTCACATATGTATTCAATTAGCCTTTACAGTTTAGCTGGGATTGGCAATGGTGGGATTGTTTTCCTTTCATTGTGAAGATTCCCTAGAACTCTGCTGTTTTAGAAACAGATTGCTTCTTGCAAATATTCCTTGTCTGTGTGCTCTGTCTCTTCTGTTTCTCACAACCCAGCCAGGTTTAGGAAGTGCCTGCCCCTGACTGGTGTATCTAATCCTTCCCTTGTAAACAAAGGACTGGACTATGCACTTCAGAATGTGTGCCTTTGTTCTCAGAGGGGTATTTTTTTCCTGCTTGTCTGTACTGCTTGTCTGTTTCTGTTACAGCCCTTGCATCCAGCTCCTCTAGAGCAATTCTCAGTGTCTGGCTGTGAGCCTCTGAGCAATCTGGTGCTTCTGGCCATCGCTGGGCCTAGTAGTTCAGATCTCGCCTGCTTTCTTTGCAAATGGAATCTGTCCTTTGCTTTTGTTCTCATTATTGCTTCTTAAAAATATTTTCCAGTGAAAGAAGTCATGATTTATTTTACTTCCTTCCAACATTAAAAAAAAAACAAAACTATAAACATTCAGAAAAGTTTAAAAAGGGTGCAATGAATATCGATGTATCCTTTACCTAGATTCAACAGTTAACATCTTGCCACATTGCTTATCTTTCCACACAAATCTCTTCTCTTTCATTCTTTCTTTTTCTTTCGTTCTATTCTTTCTCTCTCCTTCTCCCCCTCTTTCTTCCTTCCTTCCTTTCCTTCTTTCTTTCTTTTTCTTTTCTTCCTTCCTTCCTTCCTTTCTTTCAAAGCATAAGTCCAACATTTAGATAAGCTCAATATGGAAATTGCGAGTATTGGTATCTAACTCCTTCAGCAGGCATCTCCTAAAAGTAAAGGCATTCTCCTACAGACCATAAAATCTTTATCACACTGAAGTGAATTAACATTCATTTAGTGCATCAGTTAATATATAGTCCATATTTAAGTTTCCCCAACTGCCCCACAAAGTGCTTTATTTTTCATTCAGAATCCAGTCAAGTTTTACAACATTGAATTTCATTGTTGGGTTTCATTAAACAAGTTTGTTCCAGAATTGCCACTTCTCTTTTTTTCTGTTTTATTTTTTTAATGACATTCTATTTTTTAAGTGAACAGACCAGTGTGTCTTATAGAATGCCTCCAACTAATGCTTTTCTTATGCTGTTATGTATAAACTGCAAGTCACTTAGATTCTGAATGGATGCAAATTCCAATATACTGTCAATTAACATTTAAAATAGAAAATAAATATTTTTGAATTCTGATGACTCTCTAGACTCCAGCAACCGGACCTTGAATGCAATCTGAAGGAAGCTATTTTCAGATGACTTTTAAATTCCAGGTACTTTCTATCATTCCACCTTTAGTATATGTTCCAGTTGTCAGATAAACCTTGTCCTTTTCATATTAAAACTTGATTTTTGTTCTCCTCTTGTCCTACTGCAGTAAACTAAGTTCTTTCAAGAGCTAGTCCCTTATGCATATTTTTGCTTTGACCTATTTTTCACTAACCTCATTTACATTTCACCCATTTGATTTCTTAATCTTGTCTGCTATTGTCAAATAGGGAGAAAAGCCCATGCTAGAAAATAGACCAGAACTAATCCTATACATATAGTGCCAGAAATTAGAAAAACTCCTTTGAACAGGTTTCATTTATACTTCTTGAAATAATTCTTTTGTTGGCACAAAATTTGGTTAAATATTAGGTTTAGAACCTCCAAAATACACAGCCATGTGACACATATAGTCTGGAGTCTTAAAGTCAATTTTAGCGAAGAATCCTGCTTAGTTGCAAAATAGTATTAGCTTCTAAGGATACTTTAAAATGTATTCTTCAACGCTATCTTTTACAACAACTTTATGAAGTAGTTGAGGAAGGTAGTGGAATGTTTTTTGAATGAGGAAGTTCAGGCTAAAATAGATGAACATGATTTGCCCACAATTTCATAAATATAACTGGCAGAGATGAGATTTAAATTGGGTGGTGGATTGCATGCCCAAGGTATGTTGTGATAATTCAATTTGATTGAACTTACCTCCTCAGTCATTCTTGAGACGTGTATTTTGGCAAAATCCATGTGTTTGTCTTGGGAATACTTAAGCTTCCTACCATCAGTAATAACTCCAGTGCTCCCTTCTTCAGGATGCCTATCTTCGTTATTAAATAGCAAACCCTTCTGACTTTTGGAGAGGAACTGGAAACCAGGGGACATTATTACTTTAGGAGGCAGCCATTCGACAAGAAGGGTTTAAATACCAATTAGGACACCCTCTGGTATAGGCAGATCTGAAGAAAGCATCCATCCAATTTGTACACTCTGCAGAGAAGACTCAAAGCATGTACTATGTCGTCTCCGGGCACCTAACACTATCCAATGTCAATAGTTCTGTTTTTGATTTTCACCTAAAAGTTAACAGTGACCATCAAACTTACCAAAGAGAAGTCTGAAGAAAACAACCATAATGGTTCTTTTTTGCTCTACTATGGGTTTACCTATTTTGTTAATTTTATTGATTATTGGAAACTAAATCAGAGTTACCATTGGTTTTGAGTTAATTATATCAGCAAAAATATAAAGCCACTCATGATGGACTCAAATTCCTTTTCTGCAAAGTAATAATAGTCTGGGTGTATAGCTTATACACAAACATGGTTAATATACATATACGCACATATATGTACATTTTTTATTTTCTCTTTTGTTTGTGTTTGCTTTTTAGTCAAGTTACATTTAGTATATTTGTCACAGGAAGACTGATAATACAAAATTCTTCTGACTTATATGTGAAAACTGAGAAATAACCAAAACTAAATGGTGAATGAAATAATTGCTTTGAGAAGGAAAAGAACAGTCTAACATTTATTAACAAGTTTCTTCCTGACTTAATTTTTTTCTAAAAACAAAACAAAGATGTTTTTGAATTTTCACTTTCTATTTTAAACATTAATATGTATTTCATTGCATTTATGAATAAGAACACAGAACCAACACTTCAGTTGGGGTTATATGTACTTCAACAAATCCAGTCGTATGTGGAATATACACACTCAAGCCCCCAAATGCACACCAGCACCCCCCACCCCTGTGGGTACAATTCTGACTGTTTTCTTGCTAGTAAGTCCTTCCCCTCACACACAGGTTCCGTTCCATCTGTATTTTTTATTATCTTGAAACAAGTTCTCTCTCCTCCAATCTTGTAAGAAACAGACCTATGTCTAGTTATTTTTAATCAAAGAAAGATATTTAAAATACTGATACCTCAAAGTTTAACCAAATTTTTTTTTTTTTTAAAAAAAGGTTGCTATGATTATTCTTTCGTAATGGATGAAATTTTCTTAGGAAGAACATGAGAATTCTTTTTTCACAGTCACTAGTTTTCTTTTCTAACAAAGTTCTTAAAACTATTTTAAGTTTTAAAACATTGCCGCTATTTTCCATTTATTTCATTGAGTGCTTGATGGTTTGTTTTTGTACTAAATTTTACACCCTCAAATCTTCAATTGATTTATTAACATTCATATCTCATAAGCAGTCTTACTGAGTCTAAAAAAAAAGGCTAAACCTAGTTAACTATAACTTAATTTAGTTTATCAACAAGTATAGTTAGCTTTCCCCCTAGTTATAAACATGAGGAGAGTCTGCATGGCTGCATCATACCTTCCAAGTATGCAGAGTTGGTAAGACTTATGTGAATATGAATGTGTGACTTATTACAAGTCATAACAGCAACTCTATGGTAAGAAAAATGTAAACAGCTTCTCATTGCAACAGGTTATCATCAGAACTACAGCATCCTAAGATCTGAAGAGCTTCCTTGTCCCTTGAGAAAATGTTAAGTCCTGGTCCCGTCCAAAAAGACCTCTGAATCAATTTCTTGTTAAGCATCCTTCCCCATGAAAGTTTATAAAAATGCTGAAATAATGTTCTCACAAAAAAGCAAAGCCTGAGTTTAGAGACTTGAGTATCGAGAACATTCATGAAAGCCTTCCTGTCACCCATACATTAGTGGCTTTAGAGAAAGATAACATGAGAAAACTACCAACAACATAACACACTGTTCATGGCCTCTAACTAGGGGAAGCGGAGGAGGAAATAAATAGCTCCCAGGGGAACCCTCTGTCCCACGGTGCCACAGGTGGCTGACATCCAGCTACCCTTGCAGACAACTTCTTGGAGGTGGAGTGTTCTGGACAATTCTTCATCTTGCTCCTTCCAAATGCCAACATTGTCGCCTTCAGGGTCCTCACCTGAAGTCAACCATCCTGCAGTACAAATCAGATCCTATTTGCATGACAGGCTCTCATTTATCAAAGAGGCAGTTTATCAGAAAAATTCGAGGAAACATCTCAAATGATTAGTACCTTGTACTCTCAAGATTTAGAGGGAATTAAAAGATCATATAGTCCACATGGCACAAGAAATATGGAAAGACTCCCATAGAGAGTCCAACAAGAGTACGGTCATGTTCCCCAAAGCGTGCTCCACCAGGGCACCCCTTGGTGGCCTAGTGGTCTAGTCCACCCTGGGTGCAGTTCCACGTACATCCTGAGGTCCCAGGTTTAAAATCCAGTTCCACAGGGAACAACTAATGTGAACACTTAATAAAAAATGAAGTGCTTCTTCCTCCCTGTCTGCCCACTCGCCTTCATTCCTGCCTGTACCTTTCCTCTAAAAAAAAAAAAAAGGGGGGTGCTTTACAAAACAACAGACCCTGAAATGCTCCTTGTTGAGGTTTCCTACTTGAAAATCCACAATGTAAATTAGTATAAGTCACTGAGAAACTGTATGAAGAATATACACGTATGTATATATATGATGTATGATATTTATGATAGAACAGAAAAAGTGGTAGAAGGATAGACTGAAGAATTTGCCATGATGATAGGAAGGAGGAAATTAAAAAATAAAGTTGATGTTTCAAATCTATAGGGACAGACGTTAAATGTGTTGGTTGCCTAGGACTAAGGTTGGGTGAGAGGGGTGAGGGATGACAAATGGGTGCAGGATTTCTTTTAGAATGATGCAAATTGTCTAAAATTAGATTGGCGTGATGGCCATACAGCTCTGTCAATACACTGAACACTATTGAATTACACATTTTAAATGGGTAAATTTTACAGTACACAAATGATGTAGCAGTAAAAGCTGTTTCTAAGGTTGCTGCTATAAGGCAAAAAACAGCTCAGCAGCAACTTACAATTAACTACTATGACTGAAAATAATGTGCAGCCTGTTAATTGTCTTCAATGAGGAAGGAACTAGAGGAATTTGGTTAAAGGTTACTGGAGTTTTCTCACCATGGGAAACTATGGAGACTGTTTAGGTGTCCTGAAGAGTGGAATGTGGAGGACCACCCGTAAGAATAAAGAACACTAGCTTGAGCCAGTAGGATCTCTGGCTAACCCAATATTCTGTTTATGAGAATGACTTCATAGGGAAGCATGGCTGCCCTCCACGACATTGCTTTAAAGGTTAGGAACATGACACCAATTTCCCCAAATCCTTTTTCTTAATATAATATGACCTGTTGACTAATAAATTTATCTAAGTTCACCTTGAATCAATATATACTTTCAGCTTGTTCTAATCAATTCCATCTGCTTCACAACTTGCTTTGGATGATTTGAGTGCAATGTTTGTGTGGAGGCAGAGCCTGGCTTTTAGAGACCTTCTCTGATTCTCAGTATCCCCTTCACCATGATGCTGTCATAAAGTCTATAATTTTTTCAACTTAGTGGAAGCAGTTGCCAGTGTTCCCTCCCTAGCTACATGTCTTTTGCTGTTACTGCTTCCCTTAGGTTTGAACCCTGATTCTAGCTTGTAAAACCGAGCTGATCGGTGTTGTATACCAGTCCGTTGGTGTACAGACACTCGCTGGGTCTAAGTCCCTGGGGTGTCATCTCAGCATGTGACACTGCGACCTGGACTAACATTTAGATCTCATTAGTTCAAGTTTACACATGACGAAACTGAGGTCTTAGGAGAAACCATTTACCCAGGTCATATAACTAATCAACAGCAAGAATAAAAAGCGCTGTGTCTTGATTCTCAATGCTTCTGCTTCCAAAACCACCCGGCTACCGCCCGACTCACTCACATCTGCCCCTGGGAGCTCCCTCTTTTGATTTACTTGGGGCTTGATCGGGCACTGACCTCACCATCCTGTCTGGTCTCACCCATATCTTCTTCTTGGTCAGGTTCGAACTCAGTGCCCCGGTCCACAACATCCACTCCGGCCTGCACCCTGGGTTTCTCATTTTCCCACTTGGCAAAGCCTTTGTCCTTTGTGGCTTTATCATGGAACTTGGATTTCATTTTGGGGAAGGTGTGGGATCCTGAGTCTCCCCAAGCAGCCTCTGACCACACGGGCTCAGTCTGGGTGGCCTGGCTGGTGGTGGCCCGCTGCAGCCTCACGGAGATCTTGCGAGAAGAGCCCGTCACCAGGGTGATGGCTCTGCTGTCCAGGTCTTGGTGTCCAGCAGCCACACTAGGGAACTCAAACACTTCATCCTGCGCTGGAAGGGGAAAAGGATGGTGATGACTGGACATCTGACTGCCTCACAGCAAACCTTCAACGTTAATGCAAAGAACAGGTGTCAGTTTGCAAGGCCCCAGAAGCACAGACTAGAGGCAAAACGAAACTGGCCGCAGGTAAGTTGCAAGTTAGTGAGATTTGAAAGCAGAAGAGACACGGGTAGGATTTAGGGGTTTGGTCACAGTCGCTCACCTGAAGAAGGCATTTGTGTTTACAATGACCCTGACACGGTAGGGATTCAGAACCCAACCCCGTCCAGCTGTGTTACGGCGGGCAGGGAGGCGTCACAGAAGGAAAGTAGAGGCATTACCTGGGGGCAACGAGGGGCTTCCTGGTAGTGAGCCGTGACTACTGCCCAAGGAGGGCGCCCGGGCAAATCTCCTGCAGGCCAGAACCAGAAGGTCTTTGCACTGTTTGTGGCAATTGGCTCCACAGTCTGAAAAATTCCAAAGGTGTCAGAGATGACAAGGGTGAACTCGTGCTTCAGCAGCCGAGCGGGCCTCCCTGGTGGCACAGAAGCTGTCACCCTTCTCTCATCCTGACCCCGTTCTGTGTTGAATCCCAGCGTCTGACTCAGGCCCACAGGCTGTGTCCAGTGTCTGGGAAAAGACTCATAGGTCCGCTCACCATCCTGGATTTCCTAATGTTCTCTGACATTTGCTTTGTTTGTTCCTCCACATAGCTTCTTGGTGTTCTGAGCAGCAAACAAGCAAACTAGCTGGGTGAGTTGTTGTCTCTGCTCAAAACTGAAGGCAAAAGTAGTTTGGGACTGGGGGTCTTTGCCAGACCCAGATGGATTCCCCACCCAGAAGGCCCACTGAGCCAGACTGAGGGTGAGGAGGCAAAGCTTCCAGCCTCTCCCAGGACCAGCTGCTGCCTCTTATCATTTACAGGGGTGTCCCTTCATTCAGGATTTGTCTGGGTTTTTATTCTTCATTTCCCCAGATCTTTTCAAAGTGATTATTTCTCCTCCCTCCCTTCTTTGAAAAGGAAGAAAACATATACTCACTAAACATATTCCATATTTGACTACGGCTATGAAGTGGCATGCAGAACACTGTGACATTTCCCATTAGCAGGGTAAGAAATTTGAATATTAATCACTACTTGAGGGAGACAGCCACACAGTTATCTCATAGGATGGGGGTCCTACATTTCCCTGAGAATCCTTGAGCAGGTACAGTCATTTTAAAGAGTCTATTTTCCTCTCACATTCAAAGAAACTTTCTAATTTTTTCCAGTGGCCAGTCTCCTCCAAATCAACTTTCTTCAAATCGTCTTGCAATGACATCACGGAAGGATCAAAGTGAAACATGCTCAAGCTATTCTCTGTGCCATGAAGAGAAAATACTGTTTGCACAAACATGATTCAAAGGTTTCTTTGATTTTCGACTTCATCCAATGATGTGTGTGTGGTATGTGGTGTGTGCCTCTTAAGGGACAGAGGACAGAAATAATAATAAAACTAATGACTTAAGGTTGGGCAGTAAGATACTCTGTGACTTTTGCTGCTTCAAAGTAAAAGTTGGGGTTAGAGAGGGCTGGCACAGAGAGGTACTGAAGGGAAGGGTCTTTAAAACACTAAATGGCGGCTCCCACTAGGGTTCAGGGAAGCTTTCTGTTCCCTTGTGCAGCATTATATTTTTCAAGAGTATTATCAGATTTTTTTAAAAAAAACTAGCATAAACAATCTGCATTAAATGCCAGCATTTTCTTTTTTTCTTTTAATTTTATTGAAGGAACACTGCATGGTATACATTGAAGGCGTGGGTAATTGTAAATAATATCTATCTTTAATATATTAAGTTTACCATCGACATTTAAATTCTGTCCTTCACCATGTAATTGATTCCCTCTACCCAATTTTCCCTTCTGGTTACCACTAATTGATTCTATAAACTAAAAGGCTATTTTTTGTTTGATTTAGTTCATTTATTTGGTTGGTTTCTTGAAATATCACATATGAGTGGAATCATCCAGTGTTTCTCTTTATTCTTCCTTACACACCAAAGATATAAAATAATCATATATGTTTAAGTAGCAACCCACTCCCAAATGCCTATTAATATGCATGCATATTGCCTTCATCAAATATATTTTATTTAATTGGTTATAAATTTCAATTAAATGGGAGAGAAACATAAAGAAATCCATTGAAAAGGACAAAAAGCTGGACGCTTTCTTCTCATTATCATTTGTGATTTAGTAGAGAAGGGAATAACTATGAGAGAGTGGAAAGACATGTATATGTATTAAAAAGAGTATTATTCCCTTGAAGGGCAAAGTTCTTATATACAGTATTTTCCTTAAGCTTGTCCCACTTCAGAATTCAGCATGAACAGCATGCTGAGGATTAGCAAGCTATCTTAGAAATGGGGCTCCATGTATACAGTAGATAAGCACAGTTTGTTTGCTCTTTTAACAAGCTATAAAATTACAATCTGGTCTCTCCAAAACTCTAGGAAGACCTTCCTGGACACATTAACTCTTCAGTTATCAGGAGCCCGAAAGACCCAAGTTCTCCTCACTGCCAAGGAGCTTTGTGATCTCAAATTTGATGGCTGCCCCAAATGTTACATTTAAAATTTTGAACAATGGAACATTTATTTACCTTTGCATTTGTATCCTTGCTTGATTATGCCCCAAAGCTGTAACAAAGGACAAAGAAATGTCAGGGAATCTGAAGAGAAATCTGGAAAGAAAACAAGGCCAGGGAGAAGGAAGCCCTGGGAAGCACTGTGAACGGTGGACACACACAGGAAGTCACTGCTCTTGACACCCTTCCTGTCAGATAGACAAGCTTTCCCAGTCTGCTCCAGCTGTGGTGATAACCGGATGTCGCTTCCCTTTTCTTTCTGGGAGCCAAGTGGGGGCAGGGTGGACACCGACACTGGTGCATTTCTGGGATTTTGCCATGATGGGCCTCAGCAAAATGTACAGGAAAACTCGGTCATTCTTGGAAGCCCCTAGCTCTCTCCGCCTTGTTTTTAATCACACTAGCTGCTCTGGGCACCCACACTAGGAGATAAGGCCACAGAAAAAGGGCATATCCCACTAAAACGTTGGGATTTTGTGAGCTTCTCTTCTTTTCAAGGAAAGGTACAGGCAGGAAGGAAAGCAAGACGGCAGGTAGAACGAAAGAGGAGGAGAAAGCACTTCATTAATTTTGATTTGTTGTTCACATTGGTTGTTCTCCTGACCACCAACCCTGGCCCCAGATCTTGAACCGGGGGTCCCCCGGAATGTATGTGGGACTGCTTCCAGGGTGTACGAGACCACTCAGTCACCAGGGCATGTTTGTGAGCTGATTTTCTGAGTAGCATTTCTGGCTGGGAAAAAAAAAAATAGAGGAGGAAAAGATCTAGTATTTATTAGGTATTCATGCTCCCCATTTACTCAGTGTTTGGTGGGCCTATGTCCGGATTGTGGGAGATCCAGAAAAGGCTCAGATTCTCGCAACAAGAAGGAAGTAGAAGGTGACACACATTTCAGGAAAGAGGTAGGGGCATCCTCCTGGTGGTGGTGTCTTTGCCTTCCTGGTGGACTGTAAACTCCATGAAGAGGGCGCCTTGCTGTGACCTCTCTTGTGCGTCCCACAGCACTTGCCCGTGGGCACCAGCAGCACCAGAAACACGCAGCATAAGGAATTCAGGGGACTTAGCTCAAGTTGGAGGTGTCCCATTTGGAACCTTGAAGTAGTTAGGTTGTGTGACTGCTGTCTTCTTAATAAAATGATATGAGGAAAGCAGGGCCAGTGGCCTCCTTGGGCTAATGGGAGTGCTGTTCACCATGTGTTTTATGAGAACAACGCCCTGAGGAGGCCTTCACTACACTGTGTCTTAAAAGGAGCTGCTAATGCGAAGTGACTCCAGGGCACCAGAAGGAAATTGTGTTTCTCACAAGGAAATGTCATCACTACAAAGTTGCTCGGTCCTTCAGAACACATTACTAAGATGAAAAGGGCTCCTGGGACAGGGCACCATTTTGCCTTGAGAACAGAAGGATTACTAAGATAACTAACTGGAAGCAAGACCTCAGGTGCAAGGAGGCTGGAAGAGATATAGGGAGGAGTTAATACAGAAAAGGAAGCAGAGTTGTAGTAACTGTTGAAAACGATACAGCCAAGCAACAGTATTTTGAGGAGGAGAAGTCAGGGCTCCCTAGCTAATTTGTACTTCGTAACTAACAGGACTGCCAGGAAGAGACACTGGGTCACTGTGCCAGCCAAGGACAGGAGTGGGTGACCTCCTCATGTGCATGGCTGTGCAGGAGGACTTCCTACAGTCCTTTGATTCGAGGTGTTGGGCCACTATAAGATTTAGAGTGATTGTGGGGCAAGGGGCACTGGCCTGGGATCAGGAGCTCTGGCCCTGAGTCATAATCCTGCTGCTAACAAGCCCTATAACTTATGAAGTCACTTCCCTTCTCCAGACCTCAAAATCAATGAGTTTCTAATTCTAAAAGAAATTTCAAGTAGTGGCTATGTTCCTTACCTTTCAAATAGAATTTATTTCAAAAGCAGCAGGCCCACGCACTAGAAAATGTTCCCTTGCGTTTTCTCACAATTCCTTTCAATGGTACATCTAGAGAGTTCTATTTATAATTCTCTTTGACAACAAATATACTTTTAAAATGTGTAAGTAAAGATCAAATCAAATTGGATTAATGATATTAAATATATTTTTGAAAATTAAAAGGGATATAAAAATTTAAATAAGTTAAAGTATTGAGGAAAATTAAAAAAAAAGAGAGAGAAATATTTACACTGAGCTATATGACACACAATATATGCCAGGTAATCATTACAACAACATAACAGGTAAGGATTAACTCCCTTTTTTCAAACAGGAAAGCAGAAACTCAAAGCTAGTGAATAATTTGGTCAAAGACTTAGTAAGGGACAGAACTGAGACTTAAAGCCAGGGCTCCAGACCCCAAGTTCAGAATTAGTTTTTTTATTTTAACTCATCACAGTGGCATCAAGAACCTAGCATCAGAAAACCTGCTCTGAGGAGCTGGGGAGAGGATGGTGGAGGCGCCAAAGAAAGACCGCCTTCATGCTTCTGTAGAATCAGTGTATCCATAGAAGGGAGGATGGAATGGACAGAGGAATGGACAAGAGAAACAGAAGCTTGAGATTTGATAAAAGGCTTCTAACTCTCACACCTTGCCAAAAAACAATGTCTCAATTCGACTTTTGGCTGAGCGGTGCCATAGACTAACAGATTAACACTCCCCTTCTACAGGAGAGAATTACATATGGCCCCAGAACACATCAGTATTTTCAGGTCAGGATACTTCTTAAACTTGCCATCATAAGAGAGAAAGATGAAAAAGGAGACATTTGTTTTATGATCAAGTGATCTAGCGATACAATGCCAATGGCAAAGCTGAGAGAACAACTTCTCTTTCCCTGGGGTAGGCCAAGAGCTGGCTAGGTCAACCCTGCCCCTTGACCACATCAGCTACTGTGACCTCCTAGGGCGATCCTGAGTCTTAGTGACTCATTTTCAGAGGGGTGTGTCCCTTGCCTGCTTCCTTCTCAAAGAGAGCTCTTCAAGTATGGGATGGGAAAAATATCAGCAAGTGAGAGCACAGAATGTCAGCAGTGAACCAGTATGGGTCAGCGGTGGGACATGACTGCAGAATAAAGCTAACACTGCTGGACTCTGTCATCTGGAAAACAGGAGCGATAGTCACACATACCTGACTGCTGCAAAACCATTTTTTCCATCTCATATAACTTGACTATCAACAGAAGACATTCAGAACCAGTCTTTGTTTAAACCAGAGCTAAAAACCTTAAATCGGTTCCTAAAGAATTACCAAACATGGGAAAACTAAGTGGCAAATTTCATTTGTTGCAGGAGTGTAGGAAGAGCACAGGAATCAGATTCAGAACCCGTGCACTTGAGTCCCATCTCTGGTCCTGGTCCTTATTGACTGTTTCATCCTGGGAGACGTGGATTATCCTCTCTGAACCTTTTATTTTTCATACACCAATGTGGAAAGTAAAACGCTCCCTCATAGATTGTTATTAGGATTATTGGCACTAATGTCTATGGAAGTACTTGGTTACTGACAAGTGCCAAGTAAATATTATTTATTATTATAACCACCTTCTTTCCAAAAAGATGTTTTCCCTTTCTGAGTTATGAATTAATGATGCATACCATGATGAATTTCTAGTGACTGACACCATAGGAAAAAGAACTGGAAGGAACTGGCTAAAACAAATGTTCTCCTTAATTGGCATTGCTTGTTAAGTATTAGTGATGAATGACATGGCACATTGGGCTAAACTTTCCCCTGGCAGGAATTAAAAGACAAAGTGCTCTCGTGAGTTAACAGGCTCTCCCCATCCCTGTTTTTGCCAGCCTTGTGTTCCTAGAAAGAACTTTTGTTTGTAATTCAATTTTTAATTTCGGGAAGCCATTATGCTTTACTTCTTATCTAAGACAAATAGTGGAGTATTTTCCTTCCTTTTCAGAATGTTGCACAAACAAAAAACCAATGGAAAACAGACTTACGAATCCTGCACAGTGTTCACAGAAGGTTGGCTTGAGATAAGTCATCTCCTGAAAATTATGAACAAATCCTGGTCCCATTTTGCAGTGTAGCTGGGATTTAGCTCTCAGGAAGTAAGCCATCATTTCATCTTTACTAATTAAGCCATCCCTGTGAAAAGAATCAAAGAAGAAGGGAGGGACCTTTGAATACCATTTTACTAAGTAGTTACTTTATCTACCTCCCAAATCTTTGTGCTCAAAAGCAAATGGGGAAAGTTTACTTCTCTATTACATTTGAAAAGAGGAGAGAACCTCAAAGGATAGACTTTTCCCAAAGCCTTTCTTAGTAAGCAGATGTGCGTGTGTGTGCG
Organism: Solenodon paradoxus; assembly: GCA_004363575.1. Taxonomy (NCBI): domain Eukaryota; kingdom Metazoa; phylum Chordata; class Mammalia; order Eulipotyphla; family Solenodontidae; genus Solenodon; species Solenodon paradoxus. The sequence goes on from RJWH01000899.1 coordinate 396,398, forward strand.
TGTGTGCGTGCGTGCGTGCGTGTGCGCATGCCTGCCTGGCCTGTTTACTGCAGCACAGAAAGTCAACTTCGCTACTAAATGATAGCTCCAGGGGGACCTCTCCTCCCTAAGCCCTTGCCTAGCAAAAGAGTTTGCAAGAATCAGACTGCTGGTGAAAGGCTGAAAACTGTAACAGAGTTCACTATTCTCAAAATCATTCTGCCCAGTGTCATCCAGACCACTCTCTGAGTCATCTGTTCTTCAACGCTTGCTTACTGGCTCAACAGCCCATTTGCTAAAGGGCTTCTAGATCTTCTCTACACAGAACTTCCGGTTCCTCCCACTACCACACATCCTGACTTCTTGTTTACCAAAAAAGATCTAATCTGATTGACACAGGTGAGCTCCTTACTGCCTTCTCTCCAAATCAGCAGATGCTGGAAACCACACCCTCTGTGACAATTCAGAATTCCTTTTAATGTCATCTGTCCTCTCTTGGAGTTCTCGTTTCTCAAAGGAAGTCATGCTCCCACCCTCACCCTCCAGCCTCCTGGGAATACTGCTTCTTCTAGGTTCTGCTCAGTCTCCTCATTGTGCCTCCTGTGTGTGTGAACATGCTCAGAAACTCCTCCTAAGAATGGCTGCACTCAGTCTTGCTCCATCTCCAACACTGTCTCTTCTCCTCCTTCTCTGACAAAGTTTTCAAGAAGAGAACTTTTAAGACTGTTCCCCATGTGTTTCAATTACTCCACAGAATCAGGTTTCTAACCCTACCATTCCATGGGACCGTCACGATGACATCCTCAGTGGTCTTTTCTTATCCCTTGAACTTGTTGACTTCCTGGCAGCATGTGACATAGGAAGAGCTTGCCTTCTTTTTGTCATTCTCTCTTCCATGGACATCCCTCCCCCCACTGGTTTTCTTCTTCCTCTCATGCTCCTCCTTCTCTGCTGCAGGACCCACTTTCCCCTTCAACTTCTACATGTGCGAGAGGAATATGTGAAGCCTCATTCCTCAGACCCATGCTTCATGCTCCTCTAGATCTTCCCATCAGTATTTGCTCTCATGCTCAGGACACCAGCTTGCACTATGAGCTGAAGACGGAACAATCGAGACTTCTGGCCCTGTTTTCTTCTGAATGTGTGTGCCACATCTTCAGCAACTCATTAGATTTGCTTCCTGGCTGGTCCCTGACAGTCAGCACATCTAGATGTGTTTGACAAAAGGAATCCTGAAAGCTATGAACACTTGAAATCTTCATTTTTAGAAAAAAAAAATGTATTTATCTGCAGAGACAGCGTCAGTTCCAGCTAAAGAAACAGCAGATAAAAGAAAGAAGTGATTTAAAGTTCATATCCTCTTTAGAAGTCACACTGAGAGAAACAACTAAGGGAAGAAATGAGTTTAGCAGGTAAGTAAAATTTGATTTTGGAAAGGAAGTTGAGTTATTAATAATTTATTTTGAAATATATTCTTTTTTGGATATACAATGAAGATGAATTAAAGTTTTAAGACACTTGTGGTAAAGTACCTAGGCTTCCTTGGTGTGTGGAATTACTTACAGATTTCATTTTTTTAAAGTTCTCGCGTCAACAAAAATATCAGAAGACTTTATCATGATTTATTTAGATATTTTATCAATATAAAATCTAGCATCTCTATAGGTAATTTTTAAGCTAGAACTATCTCACACAATTAGAAATTAAGCAATCAGCTGTGCTCTGCTGAGATGGCAACTAGGCCATGAACCATGTAAAGCCCAAGGACCCAGGTTAGCAGCCTAAGGTGGGATAGTGGTGGAAACCACAATTAAACATATAAATAAATGGCCAGTGATTATCCTCCTCTATCTTCCTTCCTTTCTGCTTGCCTGTGTGCTTTCATTCTTTCCTCTCTTAAAGAAAAAAGGTATGCCCTGGTGGCTTAGCAGTTAAGTCTACAACTCTGGCCAGTGCAGTCCATGTACAGTACAAGGATCTAGTTCATGACCCAAGGTGGGGTGGGAGGAGCAACAAAAATGAATAGCTGAAAAATAAACGAATGCTTCCCCCAAAAGTAAGCAATTAAATTATTAATGCCAGATTTTCAGGAATATGAAATCAGAAATAAGAAATCATGATTTCTTAATGACCTGGATTTTACCTCTAAAGTATTGTAATTTTCCAGATACCATTTGAAGTTAAACAGAATTTTTTTTTCTGTTTATCAGTGCTTTAAAGTTCCCTCAGGCCCACTGAGACTGAGGACTCCACCAGGGTAGATATAATTTTATTTCTTCTCTACTCTTTCTTAAATGGAGGTTTTGGTGATAAGGACATAGCTGAACAGAAGTATTATGGGATTTAGAGAACCAGACTAAATTGCAAATGGGCACTTGTACTCAACAGTGACAACGTGGTCTGTCCTGTGATAGTAATGGATAAAACACATACACACACAACAATGAAAAATTAGACGTATCTCATCAATGTGCTAGGATTGAAGTAAAAATGTAAATTAAATGTTTCATTACTCTCCTCTGACAGTTCTCTGCTTTTGTTAAAATATCAGAAATTAAAACTTACTGATCTTTGTCCAGCACACAGAAGGAATCCAAGAAGGGAAAATTGGCTGCTATACTCTCAAAGTCCTCTTGAGAGATGTACCCATCATGGTCATGATCATAGTTTCTAAACACAGACTGGAAAGGAAAGACAAATATTTCTTTAATGACTGATTACCAGTAAGATTCTGACCTGGTTTTTGGGAAAACAATGGTAACTGACATGTTATTCTATCAAGGAACTTAGAATCTAGTGGGAGATAACTAAGTGCAGATGCCCTTATAGTATAACACTGTAAGTGCAATGCTTAGGATAATAAGAAAGTGCTATGAGGGAAGGAAAGAACTTAAAAAGGTGTCCTGGAAAAAATGAGGTCTAAACTGAGACTTTAGAAGTGAGTAGGAGTTAGGCTTGGTCAATTCACAAATGCAAATACTATCACAACAGAAAATTCAGCTTTAAAATATCAAATTACCTCAAAAATTAATGTTTACCTTTGGTGAATTTCTAATCCAAATTCAGTGGCAATTTATTTTAAATGAGGAAATTGTAAAATTCAAGTAGAAGTGAACATGTTGAGAATAGCCTAAAAAGTTTAAGATGAGAAATAATGGGGGATAATATGCCCTCTCAGAAATCAAATATTCTACAAAAAGGTATTAATCAAAACAAAGTGGTATAGTAACTTCTTATAGGTTCAGAAACAGATCCATGTATATACAGGAATTTAGAATACCAAAAAGTATTTTTTCAAATCTGCGGGAAATTTTTGGAGAAGACTATAATTAAATAAATTGCCCCAAATCAGATTCTATGCACTAAAAATTTCATTGTAAACAATAAAGCTATGAAAGAATCAAAGGTAAGGAGATGAAAATATTCTTCATGTTTTATAAATATTGAGTTTGAAATGTCTTAGTATATCATCAAAGGAAGAAGTCATAAACAAAAATATTTTATTATAAAATGCAAAATATCTAATCCAAAAAGGTCGATTCACGAATTTCAAGATAAATGAGAGAAAATTATTTACAACCTATATGAGAACAAAGACACAAAAGAAAAAGATGCAATAACCCAGGAAAAAATATAAACGGCAGCACATTTATGGAAATACACTCCACCCTGCGAATCATTATAGAGGCGCTAAAGAAACTTTAAACATTAAAGTAAGGGGTAAATGGTTAGGGTATGAAAGAGTAGGCACTCTCGTACCCAGTTGGTGCAGTAAACAAACACAATCTTTCTACAGGACCATCAGTGCTTATCTTACACAGCAACTCCGTTTCTGGGAACTTACTGTAAGGAAATTATTGAACAAGATTGCCAGAGATATATAGGACCCCTGCTTTCTGAAAGCGCACATTACGCCACTGTGCTCCTTCGCTAGCCAAAGGAAATCAGAAACGTAGTTTCATTTTACGGCAGAAGTCGAAAAGCAATACAGCGTTAGGCGTGGGGTTTGTAGCCGCTGCTACAGAGGCCGGTACGTTGTGATCAAGGCCTCATAGTTAGAATGGAGGCTTACTGCAGGCAGAATGCAGTGCCGCTGACAGAAAGGGCGGCTTTGAGGCATCTTTATGAGCTCTCTGGAAGGAGCAAACTGTAAAATGGACGTTGCCGACCTTGGAGACGCTCTGGAAAGGCCCACAGCCTGGAAGAAAAATGGACTGGAGGAAACTGACCTGGAGCAGTACTGAGACTTTAAAGGCCTCGCAGCAGCAATGAATACGGCAATTGTCAGTTTGACGAAGGAGACTGAGTTTGTGGAAGTTAACTAAGATGGCGCTGAAGAGGTTTTGGCATCTCTTGACCAAGAACTGGCAAACGCAGAGCTAATGCCATTGCAAGAGGAAAGGATAGGGATGGAAGCCGAGTGCAGCGGCAAATGACTGGGCAGTGACGTTGTCCAGGAAGTGAACAAAACATGCTTGTGTGAGATTTCGCCATCATTGACAGTGCTGCAAAGATTGCAGACTTTAATTTTGAAAGGACGCATCGGTTTAGGGCAGGTTTGCAGAATGTTTTGAGCACCTACAAAGAGTGTACGCTAGAAAAATATGCGAGGCTAAGCTGTCGGTCACACTGTCATGTTTTAAGGCTACCTGTGGAATACAGCAGTCACAGAAGACAAGAAACCTTGACCTTCAAATAGAGGCAGGCAGACATAGAGGAATGTGGAACCTGCCAGCCCAGACAGATTCAGACCGTGATGAGATGTTAACACAAGACCCTCTTCCTGTCTTGCCTACACCCCAGGCTCCTGGACCTCCCACCTCCCCCCCACCTCTGATGACTCAGCCAAAGTCCCCATCATCACCACCACCTCTCAGCCTGCCAGTGGTTCCAATCTTCCCTATTCTGGTAAGTTACTCTACACTGGACACACGTTATTTCCACAAGCTGTGTATTTATTACATCATTCCTGCTTTTACTATCTGTGTTATTTTAATTTTATGTGTTATCTGGTAAGATCTGATAGATTATTTTGGGGGGTCTGGTAATGCGCATTTTTCCATATAAATTAGTAGTCATTCTATTTTTGCATAGTGGGATCGTGTCTGTGCGTGCGCGTGCGTGCGCATGTGTGGAAGGATAAAAAATACAAGATAATTTACCAATTTTCAGTGGTTATCTCTAGAGAGTAGACTTTTCAAGAACTGAAAGTGAAAACTTATTATTTTCTATATTTTATTTAATATTTTAATATTAACAATGAATCTGACTTTATAATTAGAAAAAAAATACATAGGATTTTTCCATTATTGCCCACTGCTAAATTGGGTTTTCAAAAAGATTTATAAATTCTCTCGCAAATATGTATGCAAACATATACTTGACTTGCAGTTTCGTTTTGACAAATTTTTCTCTCTTTTCCCAATGGTTTCTTTCTTATTCTGTTTTATCTATATTGCCCTATATTGGAAAGTAAGCAAACCATAAATGAACAAATTACTTAATTAAAAATATGGTTTAGCAGCCATTATAAATTTATCCTTAGATACTGAATTGTACAAAATCACAAAGCATTATATATTTTTGTAAGTGTCAATATGAGTAATTATATATACTCATTTGAAATGAACTGTTTTGAATTACCTATTTATATTTATAGCCTAATATCCATATTTATACTGAGAGTACAAGATATTTTGTGGAATAAAATTTAGTTTGGAAATAATAAAACTTGATTAATAAAACTTTGATTAAGTCAAAAATAGATAATTTATCAAAACTTGGGACAACCCTCCCGATGACATTAGAAGTGGCAAAAAAATATGGAAGGCTTATAAGGGAAAGGGTGGGGAGAAGAAGGGAGGAAAACTCCCCATGTCGAATAAAGAAAATCTGTCTGCAGGGAATGGGGTGGTTATTAAGAGAAAAGCAGACAGAGTACAGTCTGTCTTCCATTTCCTGGTTCTAAATCACACCCTCCATCACCCAGCCCCCCACCTTACCCCTGCATCTCTGTCCCTCTGGATCATTTTCCCACCCACCCTTGATCCTGGTTGGGTCCATTTCTCTACATCATCACATGGCCTCCACTGAACCTTATCGCTTCTCAGCCCCTCCCTCCCCTGTTCTCATCTTTCCTTGCTGCCTCACATTCTCTGTGAAACTTTACTTTTGTGTCTCATAGTTCCCTGTATGATCCAAAGTGTAAAACGTTCTTTTTCTTTAAACACTCTTTTCCAGCAAAAGGCACATTATATATAAAGACTCCACCCGATTGAATCAGAGAATATACTGATCCCTTAAAGATGTATAATCAGGGCTCAGAGTTTCTAACACCTGAGACATTTCCATTTTCCTCTCTTTGGTCCTCCCAGGCATCTCTCTTTATGGAAAACTCTGACAGAGCCTTACCCTTTATTAGGTAAAGTTTCTGACTGAAATGGCATTGTGCTGCTGTGTCAGAGGTCCCCAAATATAGACAGCAGGAAAAACTACTCAATTTATGGGACCTTTTCCCACGTCTGGTGACCAGATTATCTGGTATTTTATTGTTATTTGTGTGTCTTCAAAGCGTAAAGAGCCCACTGGGGTGGGGCGGGGGACAACGACAGAGGTGTCCAATGCCAGCCAAAGAGGAGTTGGAAAGAACTGAGAATATTTGGTCAGTGAGACAGATTGTTTGGAGGGGGAAAGGGGTCCTTCCTGGAAGAGTTTTCCCTAGAGTCCAATGTCAGGTAGAGCTAAATATCTGCTCAGTTGCTCCTACCTGCCAGAGGGGTGTTTTCATGACTCCATCTGATTGCCCGGCAACTGCAGAACATTCTGGAAGAGAAAGGGGCCTTCTAGTGCTCACTCTTTATCATGCTCCACCACTTACCTCAACTAGTTTTCTGATGTGCTTGTTGATGACTGTGGGGTCTGGCTTTAGAATCACTCCTGATGCCCACTCCAGGGGCACCACGGGCTTGGTGGGCGTCGTGGGGGAGGTAGGCTGTGACAGAAAACACATACATTTTCTCAGTTTTATATGGGGCCTGGAGTGCGAGGGACTAGGGGTACTGAGAAAAACACAGAGTTTGTATATTAATAATACCAATAAATACACTCAGAGAGCACTTAAATGATTCTAAAACATCTTGTCACTGGGGTCACATCTGAATAGTGCACTTTGCTTAGCAGCTGCCAAAACTAGCTATTTTAATGGAAAAGCAAATGTTGCTTTCCCATCGTATCCAAAAGCCCTATCGAGTTTCCCTAAATAAAACTAAAACATCCTTTAATATCTCTCTCATACTCCACACAGTTTCCTGTAACATACACGATATAATATAGCGGTTATCTAATTTTCAGTATTCGGTGTTAGTGACGGACAGGTAACTGTGAGCAGTAAACGGGCACCCATTCATGGCGAGCTTGAAGTTCTGCTGTCTATGTGTATCGCAACTTGCTCAGTTCCGACTTGCTAGTCATTAGGTCTCTGTAGCCCTCTTTAGTGAACTTCTTTTCCTCCATAGTCCTTTCCATGTTCTTGCAAGACATTTTTTCACTTAAGAATGTGGAGAAAATGGTGTCAGTAATTCATAACATGCTTACACAACACAAGCATGAAACACAATCCCATCACACCAGCCAAGAGGGCCGCACAATTTATAGCCTCTCCTGGGACTTGTTCAAAGCAAAAATATTTATTCTCGCTGCTGAGTACATGCAAATTTTCAAGAGCAGGGTTAGGGTTTTTGTTTTTTCTTTTTTTTTTTTGGATACTGAATTGGGGATTAAAATGTCTGCAAGAGGAATTGATGAGTCATTGTGCTTAGTTAAACCCTTAACAAGGCTGTGGGGTGTTACTGGTAAATATATGAGTTAACGAGAGGACCAAAAATTACCTGCTGTCAGATATGGTCATCTACACGCTGACATACACACATACACACACACATCATAGCTTTTCTTTTTTTTCTTTTTTTTTTGAAGGGAAAAATACAGACAGGAATGAAGGCGAGCAGAAGCAGGCAGGAAGAAAGAGAGGAGGAAGAAGAATTTTACTTATTTTATTTGGTTGTTCCTCACAGTTGTTGCCCCCAGCCACAGGTCACAACCCCGGTCTTTGGGATGGATGTGGACTACACCAGTCAAAGGCAGTCGACTTATCTGCTAGGCCACCAGGGTGTGCCATCACAGCTCTTTCTACCAAGCGTTTCATCTCTCAAGAGAAATGCAGCCATGCTTATTATTTGTCAGACACGATACAGACTAATAGCTTGAGGGAGTTCACAGTTTAGCCATTTGATCATGCTGTGTTTTCAGTTTTGTCTTTACGAAGCAAAAAGTCGTGTGGTATGAGAAATCAGGGTAGCAGTATTCAGTCTGATTAAAGAAACTGTACGGTGCCCAACAAGCACACATATCCACTAGCAAGTAATTGTAGTTATTTCAAAATAAATGAAAGTAAACCTGAAGAGCACAAAGCGGGCAAGTAAGCTAAATGATCATTGCTACTTTGTTCCTTGAAAAGAGTGGCAGAGAAAAGATGAGTAGCATCATGCAGTAGAAAAAAAGCACAGACTTGAAGTCAAACAGGCCTGAGAATAAATCCAAGTCCTCCCACTCTGCGGTCCCTGTAAGACACGAACATGCACCACATGTAGTTTCCTTAACAGACTGAGTAAGATAACATGTATATGAAACCCTGTCAGGTGTCCAGTGATCATTTGCAATTAAGGTGCTTGGTTGTAGGTAAACACAGGCACCAGGAGGCACATATAGTCAGCACACCATGGTCAGCTTCATTACAACAAACTTACAAATGAGGGAGGAGCTTACAAATCCCTGTATTCGATAACTTTACCTTTCTATTAGTTACGCTAACTTGGAAGTAGGATCCTCACACCTCCACTTGTGCTATTTCTTCCCACATGGCCCCATTCTACAGTGTCTTCGGGGGATGGGGGACTGACATGCTGATGCTATTTTGAAAACAGATACCACCGTATCAATTGACATACTCAAGTGCATGTCCTCAAAGAGTCAGAAAAAGCCCTCACAGTCATTCTGTCTCTTTCAAGCCAAGGCTTCAAAATCCCAGTATTGTTCATAGATGAACGTATGTAGGAGCTAGAGTCACTGGCGATGCACCACAAAAGTCAGCTGGCAAGGCAGTAGTAACACATTAGATCCTTCTGAGAAAACTGATCTCAGGATACAAGAAGCAAACATAGACTTTTTCCCCCTCATGCAAACCTCTTCCTCATTGTAAATTTCAAATTCACTCAGGTTTATTTTTTAGTGCCAAACATATCTGAGATACGGTCCACTTGCTAAAACTAATGAGCAACGTACATTCAGTAATACAGTTTCCTCAATCTCTTTATATAATGTTTCTTGACTAAGAGTCAACTATCAATTAAGTGAAACACGATCTAATATGATATTGAAATTCTGAGCTGAGTTAATCATTAGTAGAGAAGTTTTTGAATTATGATCAGGAAATTTGAAATATATCAAGTCTAACTTCGTGTTTAAGGAAGTTTTTGAAAAACCTGGAAGACTTTTAAATAATCTCTAACATTAAGATGTGTTATTCTTTTTTTTTTTTTGGTCCTACATGGAGGTGAGTTGTAAGATGGGATAAAACACACAACTAGAAGGTCACAGTAATGGAAATGGTATTCTTTAGTCTTTGGTGTAAAGAAATAGTCTCAAATAGGGCTAAACTGTTCCATTGGTAAAATGGAATGAGAGAGATTTTTAAATCTTTTCAATACTTATATTAAGTGAAATGATGCAGAAGGAGGAAGATAAAACCAGATAATCTCACTCATATGTGGAATATAATGAAACAAAGCAAATGAATATAGACAAAATAACACAAAAACAAACCCTTGGACTCTGACATCAGAACTGATGTTACCAGAGGACTTGGGGTTGGGAAAAAGAGTTGTGAGGCCAGTGATGGACAGTGATGGAAGACTATTAGAAATTGGGTGGTGGGTGTGATGTGTTCAATTGGATGATGAGTGGACAGGCACATCTAAAATTTATATTGTTTTATAAATCACTGTTACCTCAAAAAATAAAAAACCTTCAATCCTTAGATCAGAAAACACATTGTAAGGGCAAGTTATCGTAAATGACCAATGATCGTGTTTGTCACTAATATTTAGAGATAAAGCAATACCTACTGATTTGGAGTTTCTAGGTTCCAGCACCAGTGACAGTTTGTAAATATCATCCTCGGTGTGATAGAGGTCCAGAGAAAGCTATGACAAATTAGAAGGGACAAATAAGAATATTGGGTCATATTTATTTACATTGCTGAAATATTTCCAAACTGTTTAAGTTCAATAGTCAATGATTTGAGTAAATGCAGAACTTATTAAATAGATGACATACTGAGTTAGAAAATACAACTTAAAGAGAAAAAGTTAAACCTTGCATGGTCCTCAACAACAGTATAGAAACAGTACAAAACCATTGATTCAGTTCCTCAGTAATATCTGCTGAGGAACTCCTCTGTAGGAAGCACTGAGCCGAGACAGAAATCCTTGATGTTTACGGGCTAGAAGCAGGAAAGATGCATAAAATAAGACTTACAAGTGTAATAAATGCTGTCTTGGAGGTTTTATTAAAGATATATAAGGATAAGAGAGCAATTAAGTTTCTATTATTACGGGACATCTTGCTAAGTCCTGGTGATATAAATGCTATAAAATCATTCTTGTCCTCAATTTATTTGTCACTTATAAATAGGCACTAAACACAAACAGATGTGTTCATATTCATAAAAGGCATCACGTACTGAGTACATGTACATTGTCCTACTCTCAGTGCTGCAGGAATTGTTCAAGGAGGGCAGGTTATAAAGCATGAGGAGCTATTTTGGAGTCAGGAGAACCTGAGTTCAAATGCTGGGCTTTCCACTACTGTGAGCCCTGTGACTTTCAGCCAGTGACTTCCTCTGTGATGTCTGGTTTTCACATTTGTAAAATGGTAATATTTTTAAAAGCCCCTACTGAATTGGGTCAAATAGAATAATAGCTATAAAGTATATCACACAAGAGCTGGTACACTGTAAAATTTCCAGACAGGCAATTCGGTGTTGTTGATCTTCTTCTTAGTATAGCTGTTACTACACTGTGACTATTACGGGAGCACTGAAGACATCATCAGGATGGATTCACAGAAGGACTTGTAACCTGGGACCTAGCTGTGAGAACTTGGACACATCCTTTGACAAACAAAGAGGGAAAAATCAGTTTAGGCAAGAGCAATAGCTTAGACCAAGACTGGAGAACATGGGTAAATTCTGTAAAATCTTAAAATGCATAGTCCCATTCACCGAAAACAGAAGTCATGAGACTTAAATTAGCTTATAATTCCTACCCAGGCCCTTCCATGCTAAAATACTCAGTGAATCACACCATTTCATTAGCAGTAAAGAAAACCAAATGTCGTATCATTTCTTTGACCACTTAGTCATGAAAATTTCTCTAGTAGATTTTGCCTAATGATAGAGGTTACTATATCTGGATATAGAATAAAGGGAGAGAGAAAGAAGGAGGTAGCAAGAGAAAACTCAGAGAAAATTGCTGTCCTTCAAGGATTTAGCATCCTTTTCTACTTTCCTTAAAAAAGATGGCATTATAAAGAAAGTCATCATATGTGAATAATTCATTCACTCATATAATAAATTTTTATTGATTAGTATGTGTCAGGAACCACTCCTGTCACTGTTAAAGCTACAAACTACAACATTTAAATTAGGATTTCTCATATTTGGTGATATATTGCTTTATCTAGCATTTGCCGTCTAGAGTTTTTTCTAAATATAATAAAGTTGATTATTATAAAATTACCCCAGCATCATTTCAGATCCATGAAATCCTGCCCGCAAAGAATGGACATTGTATCCACCTTTCCTTAACCAGCAGTCACTCCTGTCTCCCACAGGTTCTGTCTTTTTGCAGGAGAGGAGTTGTCTCCATGTGACAAACAGGTGACTTTAGGAGCCAGCCCATTATGTAAAAGACTGAAACAGCCTTCAGGGAAAAGAATATTTTGATAGCGACATTATTATAACAATGTCTTATTTGTTAAAGGGTCTTTGTAGCTATAATTAACTTAAGGGAAATTTCTTCTTAGCTCTCAAACAAAAATAATTTGTCATAATAAGTGGCATTTGATACTGGATTCTCTGGGTTCTACCAGCAGTAAAGAGAGGTGTGGGCTCTGAAGAGTGGGAGGTAGTCACTACTCAGCTAAGACAAATTGTTACTCTGTCAACAGTTGCCATGTCTGCTGATTTGTCAAGTAAAGCCAGAAACCTGGAGTTTTATATAAAACATCCCACTTTTTAAACTCTGGCAACTAATAACAATAAAATAAAATAAAATTCTGGACCAAATGAAACACATCTGACCCAATCAGTCGCTGATCATTTTGTAAATTCCACATTAGAAAATTGGTGGTTTCTAAGCCTCAGGAAAGTAGGCAGTATATCTTTTCCACATCTGTAATCCCAGTTCAAGATTGCTGCCTCGCAATGTGAATGCCCTGTGAATGGAGAGAAAATCCAGTGACTTTCTAAACCTTCCGAGGGTCTTGTTATCAGGAGTTAATCTGCACTTTGATGAGACTGTTCCTGTCCTCCTGGCTCAAACTGTAGGGCCTGAAAACACACTGATGACTGGTGCTGGCATCTGCTTGAAGGGGGATGACGTCAGTGCTGGAACATAGGACCAGAAATCCAAAAAAGCCTCACACCAGATAGACAAGATTCTCCTTCAAAAGAAAGAACATTTCCTGGGGCATTTTCCCATGTCAAATGGACAACTCTCTGGCCCTACGTTGGGATTGTTTTGGTCTTCTCCAAGTGTTTGCTGTCCATGTATGAGTGGTGGTGTGAGTCTGGGCAAGTCATGAATTAACCTTCTTAAATATCAGTTTTCTGACCTGTAAAGTGGGAATCTTAAATAACAGCTCCTTCTCAGAATTGTTGCAAAGATTAAGTCATCTAATCTAGATTTGATGAGGTTTGTTCAAGGGTCACAAAGGATGAGAACCACAGGGTTTGGCTTTCAATCAGTGCAGCGGCCAAAAGCCACTGCTCATTGTTGAGGGTGCAGCCCCCTTTGCCTTCCTCTGGCTGCCCCTGATTCTGCGTGTTTTCTCAGATTTCCTCTGGGCTTTATGGCCCTGCACAGAGGAACCTCTTCTACTCCCTACACACTTAAAATATATTCTATATCTTGTCAATGGGATTTCAAGACGATTGCTTGTGTCTAACATATTTTGAGTCTGGTTATTTCTGAAAAACGTTCTGAGTCACTGGTTCGGGTTTTTACATTTACACCGGATCCCGTCAGCAAAGATGGCCATTGATTTAGTGTGCTCATTAGGCTCACATGGCCGTGATTGGAGAATTATAAAATAAAACATACTAGATCATCAAACTTTCTTCAGTCACCATTTTTGCAATTGTTCTTTTTTTTTTTTTTTTTTGTGAGACTGTAAAAATACAGGGGCTTTCCAGTTATTTGCATAAACTCAGAATGGTAAAAGTAACTGATAGATCTAAAAATACTATGAAAAAAATCAGACTTTCATAGACGATGAAACAAAAGCAGCCTTTAAAGCTCCTGGTTATGTGAATTGGGATCACCATGGAAAATGTGTTTTCTGGCTCTTCTGAAAAAAGAGCAGTTCAAATCCCAACAGTCTGGTGATGTGGTGTCTTTCCTTTCTGCACACAGTACTGTTCAGGAGGCTCAGGTTACCACGGCCTAGAGAGTAGCTGCCCTCCCAGAATTTACTCTGCAACTCACTCCTTCTCCCCATATCCAGGAAGATGGAGACAGGTTTCTTTTTACAAATGCAAAATAAAATAAGTATCAGCGATACGCCCATATTACGGAGTAAATGTCCCTCCAAGGCAAACCATCCAAGAGAAGGCAAGCCTTGGGCCAGATTCAGAAGTTTGCCATTTGTAAGTCTTCTAGCCTTTACAATCTCATTGTCTTCATTTGTAAGATAAAAAGGGGCAGGGATGATGTGACAGTCATTGCTGGCCAGGCTACCTCAGTTTCCTGGGATCTGGATTGCCTGGATGTTTGAGGGAATCTGCCATGAAAATGAATGGATCATTCTTATGACAGAAATTCAAGCATTGCTATACTGTGTACTGCTCAGAGCAAGTAGTGAGTAATTGTTGATTAACTTCCGGGTTCGCATTTTCTATCTTCTAGGGCGCTCAGTCCTATCTTAGCGATCTCACGTAAGGCCATTTTTGAAAGCAGTCACTTCAGACAGAAACTTGGCCTGTAGTATTGGGGTAAAATTAATGATGTCTTCACATCCTCTGCTTTTAGACACCCTCACATGCATTTGGGCAGCTTCAGACAATCATAAGGTTCAAATCCCAATATGTAGGTGCTTCATGAAAGGCCCACTGGGCACTGGTGACCATCTGAGTCCCCTTGCTTGTCATCCTGAGGAGCTTAACCCACCAGTGGCCTGGAAGAATGCAGGTATATTGCTGTGCATTGACCTTTCTCTTGGGTTGTCTGGAGAGGTAAAGAACTGTGTTTTTAAATAGAAACTCTTGGTTGCTGCTCATGTACAGGACAGTGCTATCTATCCTGCTGGGCTGCTGGGCTAGAACTATGGAATCAGATTGACATCTGGTTCCTTATTCACAAAGCTCCACTATTCCTTACATCTAGAATCATGCAACTTTAGAGTTGGACGAGATCTCAAATGAGTATAATACCTTTTATTGAAACAAGGACAACATAGCTTGAAATCTACAGGGCTATATGCAGATGTATGAATAGTGGACTAACTGGCAGAACCTGAAAGAGACCGCAGAGGGCATCTAGCCTAGCAGGCCTGCATCTAGGACACACCCCAGAAGCTTGTCCAGTTCCTCTCCAGGTTACCTGGACCCACCCAAAGCCCCTAACCCTCTTATACATACAGCTTCCATCCTGCCTGTGTGAGAGGCAGGCAGCTTAGGTCCTGCACACGCACATGTGTGCATTCTCTTGATGAACCTCAACTAGTTATTTTTGCTTTTAATAAGCTCACTGTGTGTTCCTGCCTAACGATTCTGTCTGGACAAACCCAGCCTCTCATCAGCGTGTCTCAGCTATTTCCCCACCATCTCATCATTTATGAAAAACCCAATGTCAAAAACTAGTTACCAATGAATAGAGAGACAGAGAGAGAGAGAGACACACACACACACACACACACACACACACACACACACACACACACACACAGAGAGAGAGAGAGAGAGAGAGAGAGAGAGAGAAAGAGAGAGACAGAGAGAAGAGAGACTCATTTTTTCTTTCCAGTGAAAAGGAATTATTTCTTTGCTTTTATTTAGAGTTCATTTTTTTCATTTGTATCCTAAAATTTCATTCAAAATCCTTCAACATTTCTCTAAATATGTGTCATAATGTTGGTTACTTCATTTATAATTCAAAATTAATTTCCTTATTCTATCAGTACCTTCTGTCTGGGTGAAAAGTTGTCCAGGCATCAGTACCTGCTCTGCGAAGCTGTTCTCCTCCTCAGGGAGAGAGCCTGACACAGACAGGGACACAGAAATGCAGGCTGTCTCTTAAGATTAGTCTGAAGTCGTCACCTGTGTCTGTGGGTTTGCAACTGGACGGGGGTGGAACTTGGTTCTCTTATCCATGGGACCAGATTTACATGGCTGGATTGTTGTGAGGATTATTTTCCCTAAATAGAGTATGTCTATGCAGTTACCATCTGTCCCATAAACTCATCCCCAAGAGATTTGTGTGTCTGTGTTCTTGCCACTTCTGCTTTATGTGAACATGCAGCTGTCCTTCGTGTATGCACTCAGGAGTTCTAGTCTCTGGTAAACAATTATGTGTCTAGATGCAGTGAGAAGATCCATGCTCTTGCTCTGATGCAGCAATCCTAGAGAATTTTAGCTCTCAGAGATTGAGAGAAGTATTGTTTTCGTTATCCAGAGTCACTAAAGGAAAATTATCAATTCAGTACTACAGCTAAATTTTGGGTGTTTGGTATTATAAGCCCAACCAGAGAGTTGCTCCTCTACTTGGTTATGATTCTTCCCTCTGACAAAGAAACAGTCAGTGGGAACTGCTCTCTTCTATACACTCTGTGTCTAAAAGTGCTAGGACCAGGGGACCAACTAAAGGTATGTACCACGAATGTCAAAATATAGGAGTGGTAGGTAAATTTCTCCTGTCTGACTCTCTTCATTCCTAAATACAGCATTGGATTCATCTGTTGAGCTCCTAAATATGCCAGGTACTCTGAGAAGTCCTGGGGAATGTGATGTATAAGGCGAGTAAGTGGCAAAAAATACAGTGAAAAGCTCTACTGCCTATAGGTAGAGTGTTACAAGGACTACTCATGTGAGCAGTATGTTACTGCTTTGGAGGGGACTAGAAAGAGAGTAGCTTTTGAACATGAGCAAGTTACAGGGGCAGGTAGGAAAGGGGTTTTCTAAGAAAGGGCAAAGCCAGGGAGCAGAAGGCTATAGTTCCTGCTGGAAAGTATAAGAAGTTCAATATTCCTCAAATGCAGGTGCTAAGGATTTGGTGATGACAAGCAAGGCTAGACCTGTAGCCAGAAAACGAGGCCCAGTGGGCTTCACAGGTCAGACTGGAACTGCATCCTCGTGGTTTGCAGAGGTAGGCAGGTAGGGCAGAGACCTCACAGAGGAGGTCCTCACATGACGCCAGGCCTCTGCACAGCGGTGCCATGAGGACATAGAGAAAGAGGTGACTGGACACTGATGGAGAATAAGGACTGAGGATTGTACTGGTGGGCCTCCCTAAAGCCCTAAGAACTCCAGAAGCAGGAGCTATATGAACAGACTCTGAGTTCCTCAAGCAAAGAGAAATTCCTTTGCCCTGAGATTGTAGTTTCAAATTTTGCCACTTGGAGGGGTGAGATTTCCCTTAGCTCATCCTTTTGAGATTTCTTCCCCTCTACTGACTCTGAATTCAACCCCCTCCGTGGGGAACTGTGACACAGGTCTCTCTGCGCCCTCGGGAAAATGAGATGCGGAAGAGGGACCCACACAAACTCTGGTCCCTTGGACTCACCGTCAGCAGGTTGATCAAATCCATGTTGGGTTCTAAGTGGTGAGAGGCGTTCTGCAGGGAGACTAGTTCGCTCAGGGTAACAGAAAGCTGGTGCATTTTCACAATGTTTACTTTGTTCTCCTCCGTCCAGTCTGGGAAAATGACATGGACCGCTATCAAGTCTTTCAAGTGTACGCCAAGGATGGGGATTTTGAAGCCTTCGCAGTCAGCAAAGGCCTTGCGGTAATTGCAGTAATTGCCATTGGAAGAGACCAGTTCTGTCATTTCATTCCAGTTCTGGAACAGATGGAAAAGGAGAATTTGCAAACAGCATTCCCTTCTGCCTAGCCTCAGGCCCTGCATTATGTGGCTTGGAAATTCCTTGGCTACTGAGAGAAATATCGATGGCACCAATGTTAATGCAGAGAAATGTTACCAGAAAAAGGAAAAAAAAAATCTACTGGGCTTGGTTATGAGGCAGCCTGTTCCATTCTGCTGCAAAACAGAAATAGAACACACCTCTCTGCACACCTATTAGGGATATCTGCCTGTTAATTAACATCATGTATGTACATGCATTCTGTGCTTCATGGAAAGACTTCCATCTACAAATACAAGCATGTTTTGTGTTATATTAAAATATGTAGCATATTAAAATTTCTTGGTTGTTCTAAGGAAGTTACATCTAAGATATTACTTGAAGGTTAATTTGGGGCTGTATGGAACAGGAAAAGTCACTTAGGTATAAGGTAGCCATGGGTTTGAACACTGTCACTAATTAGAAGGGTGGGCTTGAGCACATCATTTTAGTTTTGGTGCCTCCATTTCCTTTTCCTAAGTGGAGTTCAGATAAAAAAGTTTCTGAAGACACAGTGGCAGTTCCAAGCCTACAGGATCCTATATTGAATTCTTATTCTTCACAGAATTTGAAATGTGTTTTGCTCTTTACTTGGAATTCAGTACCTCTAAAAGAAAATGACACACATGAAGAGCCCCATTATACTTGGAAATAGTGCAGTGTTTGAACTCAGGCAGCAGTACTTTTGCAACTTAACTTTTTTGCTGTTTATATGGACACATTATTGTTGGTTGCTTAATAGCAACCAAGCCTTTCTAATAAACACCAATTTTGATCAGTCTATTCTTTTCCAAAACAGTCCATGTGACTCAGAGCTGTTTCTGTTCCCAGGTCCAAGAAGGAGTTCTGATTTCAATAATTTTATCCTTCTGGTTTGTGATTGGTTCCGGAACAAAGAGTGAAACTAATCAGTACATTGCATTCCTTTGCTGCTTTTATTAGTCTAAGTTGAGCATGTGAATTGAGATGAGCCAATCTAAGTAAAGGTGTTCAGAGGGCAGGGATGAAGAGAGAAATGCCCCCTATTTTCAACTTCAAGAACAAAGGGAGTATAAATTTCCTGGTTTTGCAGAAAACCCAATCAGGAGGGAAGAGAAAACAAAATCAAAGCAAAAGCTGACATCAGAGGAAGGCAGAGCTCTGATCAGACCACCACGGTGGTTGGCTTTGCCACTGGACTTTCAGGTATGTGAGCTAGACCATTTCCTTACTGTTTCATCAATTTCAATTTTTTCCCCCAACTTACAGCTGAAAGTGTCCTTAATGGTATACCAAAGTACACCCTTACAAGGAAATATCTTTATAAAGAGGAAATGCTCCTTTGTTCCTTAAATAAGGAAAAATTATGTGGTCAGAAACTAAACATGGTGGAAAAGCTCGGTTTGGGAAATGATCATTTTTTTTTTTAGAAAATATATTTTCGTTTTGGACAATTCAGCTATAAATCTGAGGGATTTTATTATAAGATCTATGTCTTCCTCCTTCCTTTGTATTTTCCGCTATGTCAAAGAGTACTATGAATAGAGCAGTGAATGACTTTATTTAAGGAGGAGAGGGGAAGAGTTATTTCTATCTTACTCCCCCTATACCCCCTGTGTATATCAGTATATCACATTGCCTAACACATAGTAAGCACCAAATATATATATATATATATATATATATATATATATATATATATAATATTTACATCTACGATATGTAAATGTTAATGGTGTGTCAAGGCATTCTTCTTGGGATACTGGCCACTACCTCCAACTTGCTTTTCCATGTAGACTTGGTTGGAGTGTCTGTTCTCTTTCCACTGTCCCCCATATTTAACCAACCATTGATCTACAAGGAAAACGTCCCCACTTGGAGTGAAATTTGTCAGCAGTAGCCTAACCCTAAAGAATTTACAAATGAATTTTTTACTTGACATGGGATTCAGCCCGTTGTACCTTTGTAACTTCTGAAGAAAGATGTGAATGAGTCTCTTTGAGGCGTGAAATGGAACTATGACTTAGGCCTCCCACCACTGCCATCAGGGTGTTAAAATTTTTGAGCTGTAGGAGCTTCTGCAATAAGAAAGGTTAACATCAATACTTTGTAATTATTTTTGAATTATCTGATCTTTCTCAATTATAGGTGAATGTATGCACAATTTTAATAACAAGGATCTAGGAAAGTTTAATAACAGCAATCCAGGAAATATAATGTCACCTTAAAATTAAATACTAATGGAATCCATTAGAAAAATACATCAGTTATTTCATGGAACAATAGCTATATCAAATACTTCTAAATATTGTTATTTAAAGCAATCATTTTATGTAAGACAAGTATGATTTGTTCATTAGACACCAAATCTTGATGGCTTCTCTCAGTGGAGCATGTGACATGGTGAACTTTTAAGAACACAGATTCTATTATTAGACATACCTTGACAACATTGATAAACTTTGTGATGACTTCTGCCCTTTGCTGGGGTGTTGGTTTACTAAGAACCATCAACTGGACCCACTTAGAGATTCCATTAAATAAAGCAATAGATCTCTCCAAGGTTGGATTATTCTCCAGACAGCCGTGGATGACATAACTTTGGTAATCAGTGAACTAGTAAAAAAAGATTCAGAGACTGAATTATAATGGAATCTTTGCAAAATCAGAAACTAGAGTGTTGCAAAGAAGAGATAAGATATTGTTTCATAACAAAATAACTTTCATTTCACATTGTAATAACATCTTACATGTTTGAAAAATATGTACCATTAACATGTTATTTTGATATATTTCATTCCTTCATACATGGACACGTGTTCATGTCAAGTTATTGGTTGGGGCTGGAGAGGGAAAAGACACAGTCATTTCAATCAGTTCCAAATTCTCTGATTATAAGACCCACCGGGGGTGTTTGCTACAATACTGGTTTCTGAAAATACTCAGACCTAAAGTGTCAGTATTGCCAAAGGAAAAACCTAAAAATTTCCGTTTTCATTCACTGCTTTTGATTCCAATGGTCAAGCAAGTTTGAGATACAATGGTGTACATTAAAGAAGAGGAAATGAACAGATATAAATCAGAATCATTTTATGTTTTTCAAGGAAAAAAATAAGAAAAACTAGTAGTTGAAATAAGATAGCTTTTTAGCAAAACACATTTTTAGGAAACCAGCATGGATGTCATCAAGTACATATGAGACTTCTATCATACACACTGCAGGGGGTTCCCTGCCTGTGGGAAATCATTAAGGTACTCCACAAGTAGGCTTGCTTAGTGAAAAGAATCAGTCTTTCAGAAATTCGCCCTTCTTACTGATGTTCTTCTTTAAAAGCAATGTTATTTAATTAATTCCATGGCACCTTGAGAAAAGAAGGAGGAGGGGTGATTGCCTCAGAGTTAAACCACTGTGGAAATCATCTTAACAAGTGGATAGTGAGTAGGTGGTTAGGAGACCATGGTCAAGAGGAAGAGAGATACAGAGAAGGAATGCTATTAAGATGAATAGGAACGTCAAGATCTCCATTCCTGGGAGTGGGAAAATACCTGATGTTGAGATTCTCCTCAAAGTCTACAATTTCTGTTTTCAACCTACACCCATAATTAGGCATTTATACAAATCCTAACCTAAATAAATATCACCCCCACCCCCACCCCCAATAAAGGGCCTGGCAAAACATTCACTTGGGAGAAATCAATGGACCTAAAGAAACCTTGAGTGGTTAAATCTCCATTAGATATTAGAAAATCATGCTTTAATCCTATAAAAGGAGACATTGAAAATTGTGACAGAAATATAGCTCCTGAGCCATAAAATAAAGACAGGATAATATTTATCTTTGGTTAAAAGAGATTGTTTCTGTGAATTCAGGGCATTTTTCCAGTGGAGCACAGTAACGGAGGCTGCCAACACCTGAGAGAATGAAAACAGGGCTCTGGGGAAAGTTGGCATGGTTATTGTTATCCTTGGAAGAATAAATGTCAAGTTTCTTACTGAGATCCTTCTGAAAGATTTATGCTCCAGAAAAGTGAGGTGCTCAGCCAACTCAATGGGCTCCAGATGGTCAAAGAGCAGACAGGCTTTTCCCTTCTTGGATACTTTTTTCCTCTGTGTGACTCTTCTCATCCAGTCATAGGAAGGACTATAAAAAAAAGAGTGAATCTGGTGAATGTGCTGAAAACCCATTTCACTCAGTGGAAGTTATTAACCTGCTGACTCTCGAAACCTTGGACTGCTTCCAGGGACTTGTACAAAATACACACCCTATCCTCATATTTAAAGAGAAAACCACTAACCCATTTCCAACAGAACATAAACTTCATGTTAATTTTCCCAACAGGATGGGCTTGCATCCATCTAGAACATCTTACATGTGACCAGAAGGTTTGGATCATAACAGAGAGGTCAGGTCTAGGATGTAAATTTGGGGGTTTGTCAATATATAGTGATTTAAGATGTGTTTAAAGAAACCGCTAGAGTTGGTTCTCACATGTCAGCCACATGTATATATTATCTGAAAAGCTTGTTAGAAAGATCAAAGTCTGGACTTCACTGCCAGAGATTCTGATTTACTAAGAATAAACCTGAACAATCTATATTTTTGACAACATCTTCGATAATTCCTACATTACTCACTATTGCTTGCTCTTGAATAAGTACTGTAAGAAAATAAACTGAGTATTAATACCTAGGACATAAAAGTATATACCTGCAAGATGGATAATTATACTTAAAGTCACAGAATAGTTTTCTGTGTAAAAACAGTTGATGTAAAATACTGCTCTAATTAATAACAACTTCCTAATAATTGAGCTGTTTCACACAACAACTGTGGTCAACAATTGCAGTCTTCTGAAATTTGAATGAGCACCTGGGTGTCTTATTAAAATGTAGTTTCCAATTCAACAGGTTTAAGTAGGGCCAGAGATTCTGCATTTTCTCTTGAGCTCCTAGGTAATGCCAATACTGCTGATCTATAGAC
This sequence comes from Solenodon paradoxus, assembly GCA_004363575.1. Lineage (NCBI taxonomy): Eukaryota > Metazoa > Chordata > Mammalia > Eulipotyphla > Solenodontidae > Solenodon > Solenodon paradoxus. Next base: position 418,786 of record RJWH01000899.1, read on the forward strand.
CACAGGCAAGGCACTCCATAGGCATGAGCATAGGAACTATTAACTAGATTTAGATTCAAAAACTTTGTGCTGAATATCTATTAGATCACAAATGTTTTTACATGCTATCTTATGTACTTATTGGTTGATCATAATAACCCCACGAGAAAGGTACTATCTCCATTTTACAAATAAAGAAATGAAAGCTCAGAGAGATGAACTATGCCCAGTGGGTTGGTTCACATTGCAGCAAGTCTTTCCTCGAAGAAACAGCTTAATTCTGAAATGACATGAATGGAGGTCAAATGGAGTCACCACTCCTCCCCACCCCCCAACCCCCCAGCCCATTCCACCCAAACAGTGGACTCTTCATGTTTGAAAGAAGCTTGTCCATTCTTACATGCTGGATATGTCGATGAGGCTGACGTGCTTTTCATATCCTAGTTGACTAGCTACTTCGCGGAATTCTTCAATCATCCGGATCAAACCGAGATCCAAATTAAACTCTGCAGGGAACTTAAGGATCCAGTACCTGAAAGGCATCAAACATTTTGACAGTGAAGAGTTCAAGCTCGGAGCTGTTGGTTTCATTTTACAGATTGTATTTAACACTGAATCCAGAACCACACCCCAAATTAGCAACCTTCTCTCCAGGTCCCCGCCTCCATTACACAGTCTCACTCTTTCCTCCTACAGTCAAGGACCAACACCCTCTACTCCCCCGTGAGCCTCTTTTCTGACTCTAGAATTAGACAGCTGGCAGAAACCCTCCCCCCAATTTATAGCAAGTAGGTGGGAATGTGTGTGGTAAAGGGTGAGAGAAAAGTGAATTCATCATTTCTAAGAGCTGGTGTATTTCCTAATCATAAATTCTCACCACTTGATCTCTAGTCCGAATGAAAAGTAAATTTCACCCCCAAAAACAGAAGAAGGCCAATTTTAATAAAACCAATGAAAGGGAGAATCTGAGCTAATTCTACTGCCAAAGTAGGTCTGTCACTTTAGGAAGAGGAAGTTGTCAACAATCCAAAACCAGAAGCAAAACAATTAAATGTATTAAGTATATTTATTTACCTCATGAAGTAGCAGATCTTTAATCGAAACTCGTCACCTCTTTCTTCACTGGCATTTCGATACGTGCATTCGTTAAGGAAAAGAACCCTAGCATCTTGTTTTCTTTGCATACATTTGCAGCTGTTTGAACAATTTAGATGAATTCCTAATACAAGTGCTATACTGGGGACATGTGAGTTATGGAGACCTTCAAATGGAGCAAGAAGTCAGTTCTGCTGATGTCAACACTGAATAACTGAAATTTGTGTTTTTGCTCTCATATGTATTTTTTTTTGGTCTTGAAGAGAAACCACTTGTAAAATTAATTTTACCCTGTGAACTTAACAAGTGATGGCTGTCAACTTTAATTGCAAATATACTTCCAGCTATAGGTACATTTAAGTTGATAGTACATAGATCATCAGTTTAGCCTAAATGATTTTGTATTTGAGAGTAATGCCATATATAAGTACTCTAATTTCCTTAGTATTAGAAAATGTTATTTTCAAGTATTTAATATCCAGGTTGTATAGTAATTTATTCTCGTTTATGTACTCACACTCTTTTAAATAAATATATATTGATATCCTGCTTTGTGCCAGGCACTGTTGATATACAGTGAACAAGGAACCCAAAGGGAGGTGGGGAATCTAAAAAAAAAAAAGTGAACATATTAACTTTTATGGAGTCTCCTTTCAACCAGACTTCATCCAAATAGTCCTTTTTGTTTGTATCTCATAATCAGGGCACACACTCAGGAGCATGCTGTTTGTGGGCATATTCTTTGAACAGGGTTTGGATCCTGAGGAGGGATGGGGCTGGGCTGAATCAGCCCCCTGCAGCCTTTCCATGTGCTTGTCTTCGATAGCAGGACACATGGAATTCCTGAACCACTGCAGACTGGGGTCTTGTTCACTTCCAGGGACCTCTGTTCAAGACAAATGTCCCCTTACTCTGTTAAATGACCTTTTCTGCCTGGACATTGTGGGGAGAAGGGAGGGAAGAAATAGGTGAGAAAGGTTGAGGTAAGCAAATGAAATCCCACTCAGCCCTCTTAACACTCAGTGGACCCTCTCCTTCTCAAACTCCCCATGTCCTGTTAGGTTTCCCACTTATCTGCAAGGCCCCTGGGCTCTCAGAGGCAGAGGCTGCAGGAACTGACATTAGTGATTATAGAATAAACATTAGAGCTTTGATAATGAAACTCCTTTAGTAATGTGACTACTTTTGCCATTTTCAATCATTTGACTGTCAGCCACCTTTCAGAACGTATTATGTTCAAAAGTAGTCTACTGCTAAACAGTCTTCATTATAGAATGATTATTCTGTTATTTTATGACAGAAAGCAAGCTAAAATTAAGACCAATCAATACATCCTAATAAAATTACTAGAATGTTCCTTGTGTCTTGTCATCAGAGGAGGTTGTAAAAATTTAGGTGGTGTTTGTGTCTGAGCCAGATTATATTATGTTGGCTGGTATGTCCATATGTTTGAACTGTATCCTCTAGGGCCACCATTTTGCTGTCCTAAAATGAATAAATTAGGTTTTGAATTAGTGTTCAATATTCTTTCATTGAACTACTAATAGTAATGTTTAAGATTAGTTAGAAACATTCATCCTACACTTCTTGTTTGATTTTATATCTAGTGAATATTTTCAAGTACAGTCAAACTACCCAGATGAATAATCAACTATTTGATTCATCATCCAGATGTTGTATCACAAAACAGCTGGATAACTAACTGCACACTTTTTAATCATCTTGATTTACTGGATTTGGTTAGATACTACATCTAAATACAGTACTTGGGTGATGATTGTAAACATTACACAGTAGTTGAAAAGATATATGCAGAGAAGCTTTTCTGCCAATTCCGTGGAAGACAAATACCATCGGTGCATCAGTAGAACTATTCTGGGCAAACAACTATTATTTAATTCTCCATTATCATCTGTTTAAAAAAACACAGCAAAATGAGGTGTGAAGAAACAACAGTATGAGTATTCTTTTTTTTCTAATATCAGTAGAGAAACATTAGTGTCAAATTTTTCTCATAGATCCAATTATTATAGTTTTCCTCCTACTTCTACTGTATTTCTTTGCAAGTTGAATAGGTAGGTCTCACCCTTCCTCTGGTTTAGGGTTGCCAGATTTAGCAAATATAAGTGCAAGATACTTAGTAAAATTAGTATTAATAACATTTGAATTAAGGCTGATCACAAATAATTTTTTTAGTGTAAGTACACCTCATGTATTATGTGCTATATCTGAAATTAATATTTAAGTGGCCATCATGTTTAGATATATCTATACATGATGGCCACTTAAATATATCTATACATACATATATATATATATATATATATTTATCTGGCAACCCCACTCTGTTTTAACTCTTCCTATCAATCCAATTAGTTCAACAAAAACTGTGTGACTTTATTTCTTTAAGAACTAATCCAAAACGCTGAAGTGGGTACACAACATAAAACTGTATAGTCATGAGTTCTGTGAATCTCACAAGAGATATAAGATATATCTGCATATGTGAACTACAGCAGTTGTGCTACCCACACTTGCCTAAGCCAAAAGATCAAGACAGTTACAGAAGCATAATATTACCACAAGTCATAAGAAAGTTACAAAGGGATGTGGGAGGGTGGAGGAACCAATCAGCATTCCTGACAGAGGAGCTCACGAATGGTATTAGGAACACCTGAGATGACATCTGAGACGAGCCCTGAAGCACAATTTCAATTAAAGGAGTATGATAAAATCATGGAAGCAGAGAGATGCAGAGAATATTCCAGAAGCATCAGGAGAACAGTGTGTTTGGGCTACCAGTTGTGGGCATGCAAGTGAAGAGAGGACAGTGATACTGGAGAGACAGATTGAGGTCAATCAGAAAGGCCTTAAATCCCGAGGTCTGGAGCTTGAGTTCTGGTCCACAGCTGCATTTGCATTTGAATCAGAAGTGATAATATTAAGAATGAAAAGAGAAAGTTTCCTACCAAACATCTCAATGCAAGTGCTCAGCAGCTCATCTAATGTTGCTGCTTTCCCAAGTCCGCTTGACCCCATGGTTGTTTAGCCGTTGTCAAAAAACTAGAGACATTTTCAGCATGAAATGAACCATCTCCATAACCCGGCAAGTGGGTGATGTCTGGGTCTAGTGGTGGTCTATGTCCTTAGTTGTACTTCCAGAAGACTCTAGGGAAACAAAAAGAAAAAGTTAACAAATTGGAGTTCAGATACGATTAAAGCATCACTTTTCTGTCTGAAAAGATAACTTTCATTGACTATGTCTGTCTACAGAACAACTATCAAATATTTCAGAGTTTGCAGCAACCACTATTATGGTGAAATGCCTGCAAAGTGTCCCTTAGCATGGTGCTCTTGGAACAGAGATTCTCCTATTAGATACTATTCCATTTTGCAGCTGAAATTCCTTGACATTTTACACTTTCTTTGTATACTTAAATGATAAGACATTCCAGTGTATAATAAACACTATTGATATAACATTATTACTGGTACATAGTGGGAGATAACTTTTAAAATGTAAATGTATTTATGAGCATGTTCTTGAGTGATCACATAACTGTTCAACAATTGGTAGTAAAAAATCCTATTTGCCTGACTTCTCTAATGGTAGCATTAGTGGTAGTAGTAGAAATATTAATAACAATTTATTAAATATCCTATATGCACAGGGCAACACACAAAATGCTTTAAATATATCATTCAAGTTGATCTTCCTAATTATACTGTGAGATAGTAATTATTATTTCTAGTTTATAGACGAGGGTATGGGATTCACAGAGATTCAAAAACTTATTCAAAACCACAAAAACAATGATTAAGGTCTAGATTCATGATTCCATTATAAAATAAAGCTTTCGGGTTCCCTCTTTCCCTTTTGCTCATACTTGGAAGAGCAAAACGAAAAGAGGGAACCTGAAAGCTATCATAAGTAGTCACAATTTGCCCCCTAATTTAGTGTAAAGGCTATCACTCCTTCACACCATTGTGGAAAGAACCTATAATCCAGATTATCTGTTGCAGAAGTAGAATAGAAATTTGGAGATGACTTTGTCCCATTTTACAGCACTATCATGGAGAAAATCTCTTAGGATTGATTATCTGAAAGTACTCCCTGTTGAGGACATGCCATCATTTTATTTTATAGAGCAAGTTCACATGGGGCAAGGAGAAGTCCAGACGTTGTCATGATGTGAGACTGTTATCCACTTTGGATAGTTTAGTAGGTAAATGTGGCCATTGAAAATTCATCTCATGAACTATTTGAAGTTGATATCTATTTTAGACTCAAAATTTATTTTCTCAACTGGTAATCATTGACATATACAAGGCACCACGCTAGGCATTGAGACCGCCAAGATGAACAAACCATTGCTTAGTCCCTACCCTCAATAGGCTCATAGTCAACGTCACATGAATAAATAGGGAAAAAAGTTTACTGTCCATATGTATGTTGTACAGTTCAGTGGGACCACAGAAGAGTGATATTTGAGTGAGTCTATTCATCAAGCATATAATGGAGGAAAATGTTTACTATTACTTCTTTGTAAAAACCATGTTCTTGAGCCAAAGATACCACCACTCTTAGTGCATATAAAGAAGTGTTCTTTCATAGGTGCAATAAAAATAACAGAAACACTGGATCAGTGCTCTCCCACTTCTGCTCAAATAATTTCTGAAAGGGGAATATTCAAGTCATCTAGAACCAACTCTTTGCTTAACCAAGTTACATTGTCGGTAAGGCCTTTCCTGACCACCCTGTTGAAAACAGCAACACCTCTTTATCCACATCTGCCGCCTACTTGTCATGCCCTATCTGGCTTCCTGAATATATTTTTCTACATAAAATTTATCACCATCTGACATACTATACATTTTACTAGTTTATTTGAATTTTAATCTCTCTAGTGCTATAAACATAAGGTCTGTGAATGCAGGGATTTTTGTTCTTTGACATAGTCCCCAACTCCTAAGATTTTATCTCTCACAGAGAAGATTTTGCATTTGCGTTTTCTAAATGAACAATGAGTGGATGGGTGGATGAATATGTGAATAAAATTGTCAAAGTTTGTCTTTGAATATGCATATATTTGCATGAATGTGTACATTTTAAGGGATTACTTGTTGGTTTTACTCACTTAAATAAACTTTTAGTAAACATCACCGGGAAGGAAATTGCTGACACTTTTCTAGACTTAATAAGATTTGCTTGTATTCATAATAAGGCAATACCTCTTCCAGGATATTTTGGACTTATACGTCTTTGATTTCCTGAATGTTAATTTTTTTCTTTTTTTCAATCTTAAATGAAAGGTACAGGCAGGAATGAAGCCGAGTAGGCAGGCAGGCAGAGAGAGGAGAAAGAAACATCCCAATTTTATTTTTAATTCAGTATTCACACTGTTTGCCTCTCCTGGGGCCTGGGACTTGAACTCAGCGGCACATGGCATGTGACTAACCACTGCTCCACCAGGGCGCTCACCTATTAATTTTATCAATCCCATTAAAAGTCAAGATTGGACAGTTATCAAGTTTATCAAGTTTCATTATCTTCATGTAAATACAAATTTTCAGAAATCTTCTTTATTCTTCCTGAATAGTCTAAGTGCATTACTTAGAAAGAAGCAGTACGGATTAACTAAACTAGTTTCTCAGTTCAAATCCAAAATTATTTAGCTGATCTGTTTGTGGGGAGGTGATGGCTTTCCATAAGAGTTTACAAATAACCTGGTATGAAAGACCTGTCACCATATTTGGAGTTGCATATGCCTAAATAAAGTTGCAGTCAGTTATGAAGGCAAGCGGCAGGCAGGAAGAAATACATATTTATGTTATTTAGTTGTTCATCCTGGTTTTTCCTTCCAGCACCGGGCCTCAAACACGGTTCCTTGGGATATATGTGGGCTGCATCTGGTGGCCTTATTCATTAGGCCACCCCAGGAGTTATATTTTCTATAATCAAAGAAACCAGCATATAAAAGACAGGTGTGCCTGGTGATCTGATTTACAGTGTTTCTGCAATCAATAGATGTGTCTATATTCCTGCTTAGCAAATGTCACCTGCACATTTACCTGAGATCTCATTTCATATCTGTGTATATTGTTGTGTCTGACTGCTCTTCAGAAGCTTTTTCAGAAGCAACATTTCCTTACTGTAAAAGCAATATACACGCATCGTTTAAAATAGGACATGAAGCAAGGCAGAAAAGAACAAAGTTAACCATAATCTCATCATCCAAAGATAACTCTTGTTAATATCATGAGATGTTTTTTGGTTTTTTTTAAAGACAGGAAGAAAGGAAGTGGAGGAAGGAAGCATTCTTAAAGAAGGAAGAGGAAAGGAAGCACTTTTATTTATTTATTTTTCTATTTTGTTTGTTCCCCCTGACCTGAGTCTCAAACATGGGTCCTTGGTCTGTACATTGTCCATGCCTTAGCCACACCTGAGTCAGAAGGACTCACCACAGTATATTTTTTTCAGGTTTTCTAGGTATATTTATTTGGAGTTTCTTACATAATCTGCAAGAGTTTAAAACATACTTACTCATTGATTTCATAGAGATAGAATTCCAGGCCTGAAAGAACTTTAAGGGCCGCTATCAGCATTCAAAAATGCAATAAGAAAGCAGTCTATAGAACTGGCTCATTCAACTTGAATAACATTAACTTTGAAGAACCTGATGAAAGAAAAGAAAAAAATCTCCAGAGTTAAATAATGGAAACCCCAAAGAACAAATATTGTGTTAAACTGCTTCCAACCAACTTGAACTGACTAAATTTCACTCACAAAATAAATTTAAAAAAGAAAAAAATAAACATTTAAAGTAATTATTTAGTGACATGATACTTTTTTAAATCAAGTAATTCAAAAATTGAACCTGTTGAAAGCTATACATGAATCAAAACCAAGATTAATACTAGCCATGTAAAATACTATTTTAGTCCAAATATACTAATGAAGTGGATTAAGCATTAAGAATTTCCAAATACTTTCTGAAATGTTAGTAAATCTCTAAAACAGTTTGTTGTAAGTATCATCATACTCTGGCTCTAAATCAATCCTGACTGTCTCGCACTGAATGCCAATGTTATATTAGTCTAGATTTTGTTATCTCCCAGTCATTTAGGATTTGCTTTAGTGTTGACAGGCAATCTCTAACTGCAGTGAAAATTATTGCTCCACAGCACAGATTTATTTTTCTTAAAGATTTATGTATTTATTTATTTAGAGGAAGAAAGCAGGCAGAAATGAAAGCCAGGAGGCAGGGAGGAAGAGAAAGAGGAAGAAGTGTTCATTCATTGAGTTGTTCATGTTGAATGTTCAACCTGGTCCTGGGCTGTGAACCTGGGTCCTCAGGCTTTACATGGACTATGCCATTTAGAGACACAGACTTAGCCACTGAACCACCAGGTCATGCCCCCGGCATGAACATCGTCTCACATGTCTGAAAAGGACAAAGTAAGTCAAAATATTTCCGGGATTTGAGTTATTTCGGAGATGCTTGTTTCAAAAGAGCAGTAGAATTCTGTTGGTTGTGATTTCTAAAGTCCATAATGTTTTCACACGGTAAAAAAAATGTACATCGATATGACAGACAAAGCCTGTATACCCCCTCCAAAAAAATTAAGTACGTGTAATCTGATAAAAAATAATGTATTCCCAATTTCAGATATAGTAAAAAAGAGCCATTTCCATTCGACTCTTCATTAACATATAACTCCCAGAAGTTTGACTTGGAAACTTTGGAGATTTAATACATTGAATTTCAGCATTATATATTCAGATGAAAAAAATTTCACTGACCTTTGAGTAAGATACCATACATGCTGCTGACTTTACTAGATTGTGTAAGGAGATAGTAAAGTAACATCGAATCTACCCCTTTAGTGACTTACTAACGCTGGATGCTTGGAGACAGTGTCTCCTTTTATCCAAAATGCCTCTTTCTTCCCAATATTTAAAGGCTTTTAAATCGAGATTTTAAACTAAATAAGAGGGCCAGTGGTGTAGAAATGACAGGAAAAAGGATGTTAGTTTAAAGAAGGGAGAAGAAAACAATATTGTGACACTAGAGCAGCTGTATGTAGTAGGACAGGTGGTCTTCTCAGCAGTGGAATTCCGTTCAAGAAAGTTCTCAGGTCAAGAAAGGAAATGGCTGTCAGTGATGTGGTATACTAAATTCTCAGACTGTGTCTAGGAAGCTCGCCAGCTGACAGCAACATTTTCTCCTGGCTCTAGGATTGCAGAATTCAAAGGTGAAATACACCTAGTAAGTACAGAACAAGTAGCCTTCAAGTGATGTTGGCCATATTAGAGCGTTGGAAGAGTATGTTGTCTATAGGAGTGTCTCTATCCCAGGGTAAAGCAAATGAAGAAACAACAACAATAACCCTTGAAGACTCATACTGGCAGATATACTCTTTATAGATAAGTGAATATCTATACATCTTTATATTCATATGACCTTCATATGGAGGCAAGAAGGTTCTCTAAATATACATTGTTTGTGAAAATGAGTGGTAATTATCACAAACATTTAAGCCTTAAGGATTAAGGACCAAGGTCTAAAAACCTTTGTTGCTCTGTCAACATTCAGCCTTTATATCCCTTTCTCACCCAAAAGTGCTGTCATTATATTCTCTCAGACTTCATGGATAATCAAGATTACTGAGTTCAATAAGACAAATGACTTTTTAAAAAACCTCTGAAAGACAACCACTATGTGAGGATCTATTAGTTCAGACCCTAAGTGAGATACCAGAGTAGCTGGTAGAAAAGCTTGGGGACAAGTGGAGAGAAGGATGATTCTTTAAACAAAATAGATAAATTTCTTGCTTTTAGACCCCCAGAAAAGAATTAAACCATTAAGACACTCATTTAGTCTAAGAGCCAAAGGATGTTTAGCTTGGCAGAGTAGGTGGGAAGATGGTAAGAAAATCTGAAAGGCATTTAGAATGACTGAAGTATTGAATATGGCAAGAGAGGAGACTGAAAATTCAGGAGGAGTATGTCATGAACAATATCACAAGGTATAGTAAGGAATATGGACTTCATATGAAAGGCAATGGGAAGCCATTGTTTTAAAAATGTGTAGGAGAGTGACATGATAATATTTAGCTTCTTTAAAGATCCCTCCAACTGCTGTATGGAGAGAGCAGTTAGTAGTCTCTTATGTAATCATCCAAGCAATAGAGGATGCTGGTCTTAGCCACTGTGTGGCAGTGGAGATGACTGAATATATTTTTAAGGTAGATACAAGATTTGCTGATCCATTGAAAAGATGAATCAGGGGTAATTCCTAGATTTCTGAGTAGACATTTGGTTGGATTATGATGCCCTTCCCCTGAGATAGAAAAATTGAGGAGATGATGTGGAATAAGGAGCTAATAGGGGGAAATGATAAGTTCATTTTTGTCTACGTTGAGTTAGAGATATCAGAAAACCAAGGAGACATGTTGAGCGAGCTTCTGGGTATCTGTCACAGATTTCTTAATTGACAGCTGAACATGTTCCTATGCTAAGAATCAGTGAAAATCACATTTTAAGAGGCAGGAGAAAGACAATTTAATGAACATAACAAAGCCCTTGGGAAAGATGAGTCCTCTCCATGCCTCAGGTGGAAGGATCTACTTTGGATAGAGTAGAGGGTCGCCTCTTTCGCAGGAACAGCAGGAAAGAGGAAAAAAAGTATGTGCAGTTCTAGGTAGATTTGTCCTTTTGAAAGCAGGAAATTGAGGAAGTTCCTGTCTGGTGACTTCTATTTATTCTAAAATGGAGACAAAGACATCTGCTGGAAGGTATAATGACATATCCGAGGTTTATCAAGAAAAGAAAATTTGCAAAAGATGTTGTAAAACTCAGAAGACAGACACTGGAAGTACTGGGATTCTTTCCATCTAGAGCAGAAAGCTGATGTTTCTCTTCTGGAGAATTTTTTGTAGGGAGTTCGCTTTTCCTTGGGCATTACACTTGTGTCAATTCTCTGAAATTATTTATTTCTATAGCTATGAACCTCGGAATTCAAATGTGACTGGCATTACTAGGTGGTTTCCTCAAAAGAGTAGGTGTCCCTGCTAGCCTTTCACCTAACATTGCTTAAACTTCACTGATGATGAAGAAGACAGATACTACTGGAAGTGAAATCATTCTACCCTTTCACCTGATCCAGGATATTTCATTCTGGCAACAACAACCTCGGCCTTATTCCATCCTCTACCCGCCCAACCAGGCTTCCCGTGTCTCTGCCACTCCCCAGTGACTTCATTGTCTGTTGTCTTTGAAATGGTCATAAATCACAGGATATATTACTGTTTTCTCTCAGTTCCCTTTTCCTACTGGGCATTCTTTGTTTTCACATTGCTCTTAATTTTCCTCCTGCTTCCTTGAATGTCATCTCTGAGTTCTTTGAATTTCTCTTTCTATTTTATTTTTTGCAGTCAGTTCGTTTTCCCAATATGCTCCTCAAAAGCCTCATTGCCATCACTATCAAAGTTGTTTCTCACACAAATCAACTGGGAGAGTATGAAGCTAGGAAACGAGCCCAGTGCTTACAGCAAAATTAAAACATTGTAAATGGTGACCCAGAGAATAAACTTGCCCATATTGTAGCTATAACAAAGGATTATCTCCAGAGGTCCTTTAACAATGACAGCAGGGAGTAGTCATGGAATCTTTATTTTTCAAATCTGAAAGAAAGAGCCTTGGATAGGCCTGTTAAATTTGATAATGAGGTTGTCTTGGGTTTAAAATTTGTTAGCTTTTTCCAGTTAAGACCTGGGAAATGAATAGTTGAGATTTTTCTGGATGTTAGAAAATCAAGTAAAGCCTTTACAAATATTACTTGTTGGTGGCATGACATGTGATGGTTATAATATTGGAGAAATTACCTCTATTGTGTCTGAATCTTATAATACACTGAAATCTAATTATTGTTATCCCCATTCACAGAAGAGAAAATTGATACCTAGAAAGGTGAAATTACTTGTCCCTATCAGGTTGTTAGTTAAGTTTGCAAAGTCATGTTCATTGGTTTACAAAATTTGTATTTTTTCCTCTACCGCACAAATTTGAGACATTAATGTTAAGACTTGCCTATTAGATCAATGTCTAGGAATTGTCTAGAACAAACATTTACTACACCCTATGCTTATTTTCTAAGCGTTCTATCACTGGCCCTATTGTCTGAAAATGAATTACCATTATTGCTACAGAAAGCTTGGAAATTCAGGCACATATTGGAACAAATACAGAAGAAAGGTCAATAACTCAGCTCATCCCACAAAGCTACCTTTTTTTTTTTTTTTTTTTTTTTTTTTGGTAAAAAGGAGCAAAGTTAAGCTGCATTTATTTTTTTGTTACTTGCATTTAGTCCTGCCAACCAAACTAACATATTTACAGCTATGAGTGAAATGAAAATTTGGAGTTTTGAGGAAGCTCCCATAATAATTATTATGGAATCCCAAAGTCCAACAAAGAAGATAATTTCCTAGCTTTTGACTTGAATTTAACATGAATGAGAGTGGATGTATACCCATATTAAACATTCACAATCTGATGGTTTCCAGATGGACACTTTCAACCACATTAAAGCATTACTATGGTAATTATAGTGTTAAATTTGTAAATAATATTCTAAGATGAGACCTAAAACTAGGAAATCATTAGCTCAGATATAAAATTTTTAAATTTGGGGCAAATAGTGGTTTTGGATTTTTTTAATGTTTAATTTCTGGCAACATTTTTATTGAGATAACTGATTTATAAGACAATGTAAATTTTAGATGCATAGGTTCACTTATCATCAAATATATCCATATCCACCACCAAATTTCTAATAGTCCTCCACCACTGTCCATTGGACACTCACTGTTTTTTTGCCCCCACGCCCCTACTCCATTTTCCCTCTGGTAATCTCAGTTCTTTTGTCAATATCCATAGTTAGTGTCTGTTTTATATTTTTGTATTTCTTTATATTCCACATATGAATGAAATCATATGGTATTTGTCTTTCTCCTCCTGACTTATTTCGCTTAGCATAATCCCCTCTAGTTTCATCCATAGTGTTACAAATGAAAGGATTTCATCTTTTTTTCTTTAACATCTGACTAATATTCCGTTGTGCATATATACCACAACTTTATACATTCATCTGTCTATAGGCACATAATTTGCTTTCATTTCTTGCCTATTGTAAATAGTGTTGCAAAGAATATGACATACATAAATCTTCATCAGTTAGTGCTGTTGTGTTTTTCATGTAAATATTCAGCAGTGGGTTAATGGGATTATATGACATTTCCTTTCTCAGATTTTTTAGGAATCTCCATACTGCTTTTCATAATGGTTACAACAATTTGCATTCCCACCAATTGTGTATAAAGATTGCCTTTTCTCTATGTCCTCACTAACACTTGTTTCCAGACTTTTGGATAAAAGCTATTCTCACAGGTGTGAAGGTGGTTTTGATTTGCATTTCACTAATGACAAGAGAGGGAGAACATCTTTCATGTGTCTGTTGGCCATCAGGATGTCTCTTTGGGGGAAATGTATATTCAGAGTTTTTTCTATTGGGTTGTTTGTTTTTTCTATTGTTGCATTTTATTAGTTCTTTAGATAATTTGGATATCAACCCCATATCAGATATATGATGTGCAAATATGTTCTCCAATTCAGTGGGGTGTCTTTTCATTTTGGTGATAGTTTCTTTCACTATGTAAAGCTGTTTAGTTTCATGATTGAATTTTTTTATTTTTGTTTTTACTTCCTTTTCTGCTGGAATCTAGTCCCTAAATAACTTCTAGGGGGTTGATGTCATGAAACATATTTTCTTTGTTTTTCTTCTATGTATTTTATAGTTTCCAGTCTTCTATCCAAGTCTAATTCATTTTGAATTAATTTTTGTGTAGGGTGTTAGAGGATAAGCTAGTTTAATTCTTTTGCATGTAGCTTTCCATTTCTCCCAACATTTTGTGGAAAAGACTTTCCTTTCTCCATTGTATGCTCTTTCTATTGTCATAAAGTAACTGACCATATATGTGTGAGTTTATTTTTTGGGGACTCAATTCTATAGCATTGATCTGTGTGTCTATATTTACTTCAGTGCCATACTGTTTTGTTTACTATTGCTTTGTAGTATAATTTGACATCCATGAGTGTGGTACCTCCACTTTTTTTCTTTTTTTCTCATTGTTGCTTTGACTATTTGAGATCTTCTGTGATTCCATGCATTTTTCTTTTTGTTCTATTTCTTTGGAAAATGGCAATGGAATTTGATAGGGATTGCATGGAATCTTATATTTCTTTAGTTAAAATGGCTACTTTAATAATGTTAATTCTTCCCAACCATTAGCACTGACTCTTTTCATCTCTTTGCATCTTCTTTTTTTTTTTTAAACATATTCATATAGTTTTCTTTGTACAGGTCTTTCACCTCCTTTATTAACTTTATTCTACGGTATTTAATTATTTTTGTTTCTATTGTAAATGGGACTTTTTTCTTAATTTCCTTCTCTCCTATCTCATTGTTTAAATATTAGAATACGACATATATTTTGTTTTTTAATTTTATTGCCTGTCAAATTACTATACTCACTTCTTAATTCTAATAGCTTTTTCTGGGGGCATTCTTTAAGTTTTTTTACAGATATCATGTCACCTGAAAATAGGGACAATTTTACTTCTTTTCCAATTTGGATTTATTTTTCTTCTTTTCCCCTGATTACTCATTAGAAATTCCAATAAAATGTTGAACAGCAGTGGTGAGAGTTGACTCCCCTGCCTTGTTCATGATCTTAGAGGAAACACTTTCAGCTTTTCACCATTAAAGCATTATGCTAATCTTGGCCTTTATTGTGTTGAGGTAGGTTTCTTATATCACTATTTTTATTGAGAATGTTTATCATAAATGGGTGCTAAATCGTGTCAAATGTTTTCTCTGCATCTGTTGATATGATCATATGGTTTTTCCCTTCCTTTCATTGATGTGGTGTATACTACATTAATAGATTTGTGTATGGTGAACTACCCTTGCATCTCTGGAATTAATTTCACTTGGTCAATATGGATAATCCTTTTGATATATTGTTGATGTCAGTTTGCATTGTATCCTGGTAGAGTCAGCAGTTAGGTCAGTCACCTCCAAGGAGCAAGTCAGTCACCTCTGGGTTTGAGTCTAGAGACCAGAGGGAAGCAGCTGGTGTGAACAACTAAATAATATAAATAAAGACGCTTCCTCCTCCTTTCTTTTTCTGCCTGTCTCCCTGTTCGCCTCTAATCCTGTATGCACCTGTACTTTAAAAAAAGAGAAATAAAGAAAATGAGTTTGCTAATAATTTGTTGAGGATTTTTGCATCTATGTTAATCAGACATATTTAAATCTACCTAATTCTGGGCTTTCATATTTTGAGAGAAATGTGATTACCTCTTCGATTTCCTTGCTTATCATAGCTCTGTTCAGTTTTTCTATTTCTTCCTTATTCAGTCTTGGTAAACTGTATGATTCAAAGAAGTTGCCTATGTCCTTTAGATTGTCCAATTTATTCGTATATAATTGTTCCTAGTAGTATCTAGGATGCCTTATATGTCTGAGTTATCTGCGGTAACTGTTATCTTTCATTTCTAGAGTCTATTTCTTAAAATTTTCTCTCTTTTTTCTTAGTGAGTCTAGCCAGTTTTGTCAATTTTGTTTATACTTTCAAAGAACCAGCTTTTAGTTTTACTGATCTTCTGAATTGTCTTTTTGATTTCTATTTTATTGATAAAATTGATCATTTTTCTTATTTCATTCCTTCTATTGACTTTTGTGGCTTTTTCTTATTTGATTTAAGTGTAGGGTTAGATTTCTTATTTAATATTTTTCTTGTTTCTTGAGGTTGGCTTGTAATGTTATAAATTTCCCTTTATTGTTTTTCCTGCATACCATGAATTTTGATAACTTATGCCTTTATTCTCACTGTCTCTAGTATATTTTAATTTCTTCTTTGATTTCTTTTTTTACCCATTCAGAAGCATATTTTTTAGTCTTCACATATTTTGGGGAAAATGGATTTTTTTAAAGATCAGTATTCTCTTCTTCAAAGATGCCAATATGATATTCAAAAATATTCTGTCTGCAGCACTAATACTCTGGAAACATTTGATTCCAAATTCCCTGAAATAAAGTCATCTTCCGAAGCCTTTACTTGTTCAGAGTGAATTTGATAGTGGCGGCGGTGGTAGTGATGATGACGATGATGGCAGAGGAGGAGGTGGGATTGGAGGAGGACGAGAAAGTCAACTTGTTGAGTGCTCTCTGTGCTGGTCCCTTTGCTGAACACTTTGCGTCTTGAACTCTGGGAGGCTATTGACCTCCTCAGAAATCCTGCAATAAATTAATGCAGCGAAACCTTTGTTCTTTAATTGCTTCCAAAAAATTGGCAAGTAAGTTTTATGGGAAGAGCTCCGAGCTATTTATTGACCTCCCTTCAGTCCCAGATACCAGCACGAGCATGCTCGTGCCTTCTCTGCCTACCTTTAGCAAGAAGACATTTTCAGTTACTGCCACCTAAGGAATCTACCCAGAGGGGCCAGATGAAAAATCTCACAGGATAGACTCTACACAAAGGAGAATCCAAGACACTTCGTAGGAACTCTAAGAAGTCGAAGAACATAAATAGAAGGCACAACCTGGAGTACAAAATCTCTCTGTACTATCATCACTCTATTCAGTGGGAGGACGCTTCCAGTCTCTGATAACACTGGGAAAGGTTTTTAAAATGTTAATTCTAGGTTGCTGCACAGGAGTACAGCAAGAAGCGGTCACGTAATGAAAGACTGACGTGAGAAATATCCCCATGCTGTTTGTCTGGTTGAGAAAAAAAGGTCAATGATTATTGAGTATTTGTTAAGTCTTAAGCACTGCGCTATACACTGGAGGTATAAAAAGCCCATTTTCAAGAACGCATATTCTCTGCCAGGATTACAGATTATAAATCTATTATTATAAAACAAGCCTATTAAACCCAGTATCAGAGACACAATACCCAAGGTGTTCTGGGAGCACAGACATGGAACCGAATTCAGCTGAAAAAGATGTAGGATGCCTTCCTGAAAGAAGCACGCCTGAAGGTATTCGGTTTTGTGAGTAACAAAACCGAAACAGAAAATACCAGTTCAATTCAGTGGTATCAGACAGCAGAGTGACTAGGAATATCTGAGCATGATTCCAGAATTGGGCATGGGATGGGTATCAGCAAACTGCTATCAAGAAACTTACCGCCACAGGAGAAAGGAATAAGAACACACAATGGACAATATTTTGAACAAGAACTGATGTCAGTAAAATGATTGGGGTCCGAGAGGGATGCAGTGAGTTCTGCACTATCTTTGAATTTAAGAAAAAGCACAAATGAATGAAGGCACAAATAAATGAAAGCATAGAGGTTGTACAAAGCTTTCTTAAAAACTCTTATTAATATTCTATTATGTAAAATATCTTTTGACATGAGAACCACTTATATATAATATTAATATATCTTTTTTAAGTAAAATTCTAATATGTTATCATGTGTGAAAACATTTTCCTTCTTTTCACTTTTTTTTTAGAGGCAAAAGAAGCACTTTTATTTTTATTATTATCTAGTTGTTCATCCCCAGGTCCCAAACCTGGGTCCTTGGGATGTACGTGGACTAGTCTGGTGGGCTTATCTGCTACTTCTCCAGTTACACCAGTTTTGCTCCTTTTTAGAAACCAGTATGTTTATATCTTTTATGGGATGGTAAAGTCTCAATTTGAAATTACTTGTGAATCAGATATTTAAAACTAGACTATTTATTGGAGCCAATTTAAAGTCTAGAAACAAAAAAAAGTATTTAAAAATTATTTCTTTATTATCAAGTAAATGTATACAAGTTAAAGCTCATAATTAAAATGATCACATTCTCTTTTACTTAAGAGGTTTCTCCTACAGCAAACATTTCTTCCTTTCTATTAAGGAAAACAAATCTCAAAAGTGGTGATAATTCTTCTCTTCTTAGATATTAACTAATTTCACCTTACACTTGAAAGAAATCAGAGTATATACCAAGAGAAAATATAATTAGAAAATTACCATAACATCTTAGGTCTCATTTAGCTTCTCTAAGGCTCTCTCATCTCCAACATTAAAAAATATGATATTACTCTGCCTTCTTCATGAGAACCAAAAAAGTTTTCATTTGAAAAAGTTTTGAAGACTATAAAACGTGATAAAGAAGGAAATCCTAACATTTTTAAATATTGCAAGCTGTGTTTTTCAGGTTGACATACGGAGGGCAAGGAATTCAGTGGACAAAACTGTCCAACGGAACTCTGGAAATTTTCAAGCAGGTTAGAATTGATAGTACTGGTTTCTTACATGCCAAATTAGCCTTCAGAAATGGGGTAACTCCGAGAAACATGAATCCTATGGCTATTTTTGTATTGACTAGTGGATCTAGAGAGACAAAGGAAGAGAAAGAGAGGCAGAGGAAGAGGAAGAGATCTTTTCACAGTTGTTGCTAGTATGTTACAGGAGGCAAAGGAATGAGACTATGGCTCTTGATGGAATGGTTATAAAAGAAGAGAAGGAGTTAATGAACTGGAGCAAAATGTTAGCAGTTTGAGTAAGAATAAGGTGTCTCTTTTGGCCAAAAATAAAATGAAACAAAACCCATCAACTCTCCATTGGCCATCTCTTCTATCTTCCCATTCTTCACAGCCTCGAAGGATTTGCAGTCTCTATTCCGTTCTCTCTTCAGTCCACCGAAATCACGCTCTATTCATTTCTCCCTCCAGTCGCCAGTCCCACACTTCACCAAAACCACTGTGGCATCAAATCAAGTTCTAGCAGACATAGCACTGAAGCTCAGTAGCTGCATATTACCTCTTGACCACATGCTCCCTAAAATTCTCCCCAACAGTAGTTTTTCTCCTGTGCTTGTGATCACACCTTCTCCATCCCATGTGCGGACTCCTGTCCTATTGCTGGGCTTCCAATGGCTGGGGGTTCGCAGGTCTCCATGCCCGGTCTTTTTTTCCTGCTTGAAACTCTGCAGGGTAAATTCACCCACAACCACAGTTCCCACTGCCATGTCTAAGTCAGAAACTCCAAACAAATGAGGCCAGCTGCATGGTGCACTGTAGAGGGAAGAGCGGGAGCTGGAGGCAGATGGACTTGGGATTGCACCTCAGCTCTGCTCCTTTCTAATGTGTGATTTGGGGCCAACTTTATTCTGGGTAAGTGTTCATCTCTTACTATCATTACATTGCTAATGGAATTGTAAAATGAGCTAGTCACTTTGGAAAACAGTTTGGCAGTTCCTCAAAAACTTAAACAAAAAGTTGTCCTATGATAGAGTAAGTTCACGCCTACTCTGTACCCAAGAGAATTATTCACAGAAACACTTGTACACACACGTTCATTGCAGTGTTATTCATAATAGCCAAAAATGTGGAAACATCTTAAATGTCCGTAAACTAATGAATGGATGCACAAATAGAAGTTTATCTTTATAATAAAATTCTATTCAGTCATTAAAAGGAAGTGATACGTGGATACACCTTGAAAACATTATGCTAAATGAAATAAGTCAGAAAAAGAAGCTTTCACTGTATCATTCCATTTATATGAAATGTCCAGAAGACACAAGCCCATGGAGAGAAAAAGTAAAATAGTGTTTTCCAGGGTCTGAGGGAAGGGAAGAACAGGGTGTGACTACCGTGACTCAGCGTTTCTTTATGGAGTGATGAAATATTCTGGAACTGATAGTGGTAGTTGTACAATCATGTGAACATGCTAAAAGTTATTGAAGCTTACACTATAAAATGGTAGGCGCTTGTGGAGAAGTGGTTAGGTCAGCCACTTCCAGAGAAGAACAGTTCATGTACATCCCAAGAACCCAGGTTTGTGTCCCAGATTTGAGGGAAAAATGACTAACTTAAAAATTGTGAACAACTAACTTAAAAATGCTTCTTCCTCTTCTCTCTTCCTGCCTGCTTGCCTACTTGCCTTCAATCTTGCCTGCACCTTTCTTTAAAAAAATTTTTAAAAGGAAATCTCAATCTAAAACCTTTAATTAATAAAAGACTTTATTTTTCAAAACTGTTAACAGCACGTGTATTTTCTTCCTTGATTTATGCTCAACCTTCCTCCCCATATTCCATGCGAGAAAATTGGAACTGACTATAGAATTCCCAGACCTTCTTTCAACATCCTTCCATAACCAAGTATGATCATTGCCCTTCCAAATGCTTCTCCTCTGCAGCAACTCCTCTTTCTTTGCATTGCTACTCCTGCATTCAGGTGTCATTACCTTTCCTCCTCTGCTCTGCAATGCTTATTCGTCAGACTTCTAGATTGACTCTCACCTTCTCTTTATCTCTCCTTTCTGCTGGTGCCATGTCAATATTTCCAAATTCTCAGATCAATTGCATAGCTCTCCATTCACAATTCCTCCACCATCCCTTGTGATCTCATACCTGAATCTAAGTCCTTTGCATGGTTTGGTTACATGCCCTGTTATGGCTTGACTCTCACTCCCTGTCCATCCAAATCCTTTATCTTCTTTACTCACCCCCATTTTATATTGTTACTTGCTATATTGCTATGAAATTAACTTCTTTTTCATAGTGCACATATGATATAGCTTGAATATTTGTATCATATGTTGAAATCCTAATCCCCAATGTGATATTTGGAGATAAGGCCTTTGGAAGATAATTAGGTCACGAAAGTGGTTTGTTATTGAAGCCAGCCAGTCTATGGTACATTTCTTATACCACTCTGACCTAAGAGATGCTTTGTATATACCATTTCTATTTTTTAAAATTCTCCTCTTCACACTACCACCTCTCCCCACCCCCGAGTATATCTGCTTGGATATAGCAAGCACTCTTCTCAAACGGCTGCTTGAACGCTCTTCCCTCCCAACTGTTCTAGGGAGACTTGGACATTGAACTTACTGACATCCTTTCGGTTTTGTATGATTTATGTTACTACATGATTCTTTCTTCCCAGTAGTTTCTTAAGAACCAGATGTCTTTTTCTAGCTTATAAAGCAGAAGGGTGTCTGATCAGTTTATAAGTTTTTCTTTCTCAGCCGTCTTATTCTTCTAACATGGTCTTCAAACCTCACTTTTGTTTTAGCTCCAGTTTTCTTTTCTAATCTTCTTTTCTTTACGTTTTTTTTTCGATTGAATAAATTTAGCCCACTAATATTAATATACTCATCATAGAATTTTCAAGACATGCCTCCAGATTTTGTTTTATAGATTTATGTCAAAGAGAATAAAAAAATTCACTGAATGTTTCTACCAGTCATTTTATCATTTATTGAATTAACATTTATTTCTGTGCAAGCCACTGTGATTAAACTATGGCAGAATGTAAGTATCTATCAGGCATGGACTGTGGTCTCAAAGCCTTTGGGTCTAAAGAGAAGGGCACACATAAACAAAAATCATGCTATAGGGCATTATGAAAGAGTCATAAGAGAAGTAAAGCAAAGTTTTGATTCATAGAACTGAACTGTGCCATGTAGCACATGTGAGTTACCACTGAGGAGAGAATAAAAAAACACTACATGCAAAGAAAATGATGCTGAAAAGGGTGGTAAGGTGTGGAAAAGCAGCAATGACATAATGGTGAGGTCCTAAAACTCGAATTAAGCTATATATGTGTTCATTCTTTTACTCAACAAACATGGAGAGGAGAGTTCTAAGCATCAGAACTGAAAGTCTTCATGATGGTCCATATGACATATCCAGTAGCCTTTTCTTGTGTTTCCTTGGAAGTTTTACACACTCTTTCATTTGAGTAGTTCTTTCTGAGTACAGGTTAATGGTTAGGAGGCTGGACTCTAGAGCTGGACCATTGGCATAAAATTCAACTCTTGTGCTTTCTAAATGCTTTTGGACAAGTTATACTTTGTTTTGTATCATTATCTAAATAGTAGGATAAAACCTATGTTGTAGGGTGTTTATGAGAATTAAATAAGTCACTACAAACAAAGTTCTGGTTAAATGGCACTTAGTATGTTCTCAGTGTTAGTTATCACTGTTACCTTCCTGGAAAGTGAATAAGCAGTGCCTTCTATGTAAGGGATAAAATTATTCCTATTTATATCATCTCTCTCAAACTCATAAATCACATATATTTTGTCCACTTATGTCCATTTTTCAAAAGAAATAAAGGGAACAAAAAGATAAAGAGAAAAAGAGGGAAAGGGCAGCATAGACTAGGAACAAGGGAAATGGCGACTAGTTTAAATCCCATTTCTACTTACTATTCCTTAGTCCCACATTTTCTTAAATGAAGATTCTGTAATTGTATTCTTACACTATAGTATCATTATTTTAGCAAGATAGAATTACCTGTTTCTAGACATAGAACCCAGCCTATTCAATTATATTTTTATTGATTATTTTTGAAGAAACATTTATGAAGCACATAAGATAAGTACTTAAAAGAATACAAAGATTCATGCATGTCCCCTGAAAGGTTAACAACCAGGAGATTTCAGTAGATACTTATAGACATGCCAGTAGCATCTTAACGTGTACCCACAATACAATCAACACTGCATTTATTCTATGGAATGGAAATAAATGTATGTCACATTATTAACATCCCTAAAACAATTCTTGAGAGTGAATATTGCAAAATAAAAACATTTCCACCAAAAAATTTTCTCATGGATCTAGTCATAATAAAGATGTTGAAGAACTGAAATAGTAAGTGAAACTACGCTGGACACTAAAATTAAAACAAGAACCTCGGCTTCTGTGGTATTTTCTGGGGATTTCTCAAATCTGCATGTTTAGACAGTCTTAAACCCTTGTCAATCTTTATCTCCACTTCAATGACTTCTTTTTAATATCGCTTCTAAATTTCTAGTCTGGGAAAAAGGGTTGTATGTCTTTAATTATCTTAGTACTCTTTATGGATCACTTAAAACCTGAAATATTTACCGAGAAGTTAGGTGAAAAGATACTTCCTCATTACTAAATGCAACACAAATTATTTATTGCATTTTTGAAACATAAAAATCCAAATTAAAATGTTTAAACCTCTCATTGACATATTACATAATAATATAGTAATACTTGGTTTGGGAAATAAAGTAAAAAAGTCACCAGAGAATCAATGACTCAGAAAAACACTGGAAAATCTGAAGCAGTATCTACAGGTAAAAAATCCAAGTGCTTAAGACCCAAAATGTGTCCCTGTCAAGCATGTAAAGCAATATGAAGGGAACCCAGGTTTCATAAAATTTGGGGTTTTTTTTTTCCAGGTATTAGAGTTTCTTTTCCAAAATTTAATTTTACTTTTAGTTAAGGGGAATTTTACTTGGATAATGTGCTGCCAACAAAGTATCAAAATTCTGCTTTTTCAAAAACTATAAATTACTTTATCACCTAGATGTATCCAAATCTCCATCTTTGTTGGAACTTGAGCAGTTGGACTCATTCCAGTGAGCTTTGTATTGAGGACCATATTCACAGGAAAATGACTGTGCAGGTGCCTTGTGTTTGGGTTCAGCAGTATCTCACATGGGTTTGCTGGTGGGTCCTCACAAAGCCATGCTTTCCACAATAACCCAAGAACCCTGACTCCCATAGCAGAGCAGTTAATTATAAAAGCACAGCGGCTGTTTAGGCTTTACAACAATTGTACTCAAAAGCTCTTCTCTTTCCATTTTTCTCTGAGAAAGCCTATTTAAAGGCATACAAATAATAAATCCTAAGACTTAGTTTTCTCTCTACATTGAAGATGCTGCAAGTTAATTATTCTTTCTCACTTAAAACCACAGATTATAAATGGTGACCCTTGAACAGAGGTGTAGCCTTTGTATAGATATATATCACATAAGTATATTGTATATAATGTATTTTTTTCTTTTGTTAGCCCACACAGGGTGGCTCTCACAAATTGAATTAGTTGCAAAAAAATCCATCAATCCAGACTTTCAGTTATAAAAATCCAGTTTTTGAGATTCCTGTAGAAAATTCAGATCTGCTAGTATTAGAGCTGCAGCCTCATGAGGCAGCATCTAGCTGGGGCGAAGTGCAGCCACCTCCCAGCTCCCCAAAGTCCGGAGGACCTTCTGTTGTCTCCCCAAACTGTCACAAAGTGTCATTGCCATTTTTCATCTGCCATGTGATATTTCTTTTTTAGTAGGTTTAGAAAAAAATGAAATATCACTTGTCCCTAACAGGGAATTTTTCCTCTCCCTAATCCACTGTGTTATGGGATCTTCTCGGCCCTGCTGACATGAGCATTTGGGAGCCCCTGTCTCTGCCTCGGGCTGCCCAACAATGACATGGTGGATGCTAAAGCAGACTCCCCAGCGTGCAGACCTTCAGAATGTTACTCTTTGTGGTTTGGACAAGGAAGAAACATAGAACAGTTCTGATGCTTAAAGCTGTCTGGCATATTTTCATTCAAAAATGCAGGCTTCGTTGCAAGATGAATGTCATCTCTTGTCCTAGCAAGAAAGTCAGTTTGGGAATTTCTGCAGCATTTGTCAAGCTTGGTTAGACTAATAGAGCAGTATTGATTGCATTTATAATGAGCTGGAAAAATGTCTAAATTACGTGCAAGGTAATTTCCTATGATTCCTGTGTTTTTCTTTTACAGAAAAGTCTCATAATCATCAAAATAGATGTTCACTAATGATTCCCAAAGAGCATGGTACCAGTGCCCTTGCAATACTTTACTTTGTAGATTCTGGAAAGACTGGGGTAAGTAGAGTATGCACTGGGCTATCTATATACATTTTAAAAAGTACCTACTCAAGCTTAGAAGCAAATGCATTTTCAGATTCTCCACTCTATAGTAGTATCTGGTTTCACTCTCTCCCACTTCCTCTCTATGTTGCTTTGGATTTGTTGACAACTAGCAACAGTTTACTTCTCCATGTGATTCCAGTAAATCACAGGGACCTATCACTGTGGCCCTTTCAAGATTATTTCCTGTAGATAATTTTCAGAATGTAGATCACGAATCACTTGGATAACGAGAGAATATGCAAGTTGATCTGGTATTCTTCCTTTGCTGTTGTTTATTAAGCTGAAAAGAAAAGCCAGCAGCCAGAGAAGTGTTATTTACTGGTCAGTGCAGCTGCAAGGTTTGGTCTCTAAACACCTGGTTTCATCATCTTGCTCATTCGAGTCTTCTGATGGTGCTTTTTGTTTACTCATAGAGATAAGTTGCAAAAATTCTGAACTCAGTTGTACAGGAGAAAGACAAAATTTCCACTTTTTAAAGGCACCTTTTATTTACAAGGTTAACTAACTCGCTTTCTGAAGAAGAGCCCTGAAGTCAAAAAGGTAACATGGTTTTCTCAAGTTTAAAAAGTAAGTTAGTGGAAGAAAGAAATAGTCCATCACAATGAGCTTAGAATCTATACTCATGGGGTCCCAGGGACATAAAAAGTACATGTGTCAGCAGGCTTAATTTTAATCAGTGTATTTTCTTAAAAAGTGTGTGTTTTCTGTAATGAAGCAGTCCTTTTGCCATTTAAATATGAAGAAACAAAGTAGCTGCATGCTGTCAGTCACAAAATATTTGTTCACCAGTCTGATTTCAGGAGAATTTGACTATTTGACTTTGCAAAGATAATTCTATCTACTCCCTTGGTCAAACTATGTTTTCTACTCTGGGGTCTAAAAATGGAAGAATTGGGAAAAAGCTGAAATGCCTGTTACATGGGTGTTGGGTATCTGAAGCAGTTGTGGGTAACATTGAGGTGGGGCACAAAATGTGTTATAAAGGTAATCTTCAGAAAGGGGAGCCTTGGAGCTCAAAACAGGTCTTGGCACAAATGATTAACTCTGGTTCACACCTGGGTCTGGAACGTCTGCTCCTGTCACATGGAACCCCACTTATGTTGCTGGTTACCTTTTACCACCTGAATTTTGACTTTTCTTTTTAAATCTTCCAAGAAAAAACCTGCACACACTCCCTTAAACTCACTCCTATGACATCACTTTCTGCTCCTGGTCTCCTAGGTTTGGGACCAAATAGTCCGTAGATTACAATTCCCATTTCCTTTGTCTTCAAATTCCCTATATTAGACAGTAGGAGCTTTTTCAAGACAAAGAACGATGGAGAGGTTGGATTTTTCAGGAGAAAATATTCCTATATTCCCAGAAATTTGTTTTGGGTTCAGGTGGCACCAATCTTAACTGTGGGGAGAAGACCTCCTTACAAAATGGGATGATTATCTCTAGGAGGATAATTTGCTCTTATTAAATGTTTAAAAAATCGATGAGATTCCCAGCTTCAGATGGATGACTTCCCAGTGAAATGAAGTAGAACCTGTAGGAGAAGTCCATGCCTAGCACATCATCCTTTTCCGTGTGTCTCATACTTCGTCAGCACAGACTCATGAAACTTGGGGCAGAAAGAGAGAGCCAGGCATGACACTGCCAGCTGGTCCTGTCCCTGTGCACCGAGGCTCCTGTACTGCCCCAGTGAGCCAGGAGGAAGTCGTGCTCCACAGCCCTACTCCTTCATGGATCAGTCATCGTGAGTGCAGCTACTTTAGGGTCAGAGCATTTTCCAGGTTGGAGACTTGTATCTCTCTACTTGGGCTGCTATAGCAAAATACAAAGACAATGGAAAGTTATTAACCGGAGTTCTAGAATTGGGAAGTCCAAGATTAAGGTGCAGGTCAATTCATATCTTGATGAGACTCTCTTTTTGGCTCAAAGCCCCTACAACATGGAGAAAGAGATTTCTGGTATGTCTTTTCCTATAAAAACTGTGGACCTATGGGATTAGAGCCCCATCCTATGATTTCATTTAACCTTAATTCCCTCCTCAGGGACCCTGTCTCTATATACAATCATATCTGGAGTCAGTGTTTCAACACATGCATTAAGGGGAACACCATTCATCCATGACAAGGCTATGAATCTGAATTCAAGAGTCAGAGAATGATAAAAATCCCTGATATCTTATGTGGAAATCTGTGCGTGTGCTCATGATCTTCTTTCTAGGGATCTTCTTTGAGGGTCCCTCCTCATTAGAAGACAAAGGGAAACTGGTATTCCCTGGGGTTCCTAGGTGATGTCATTTTTTATACCATCAAACAGATAGACTTTCCAATGCAAAATGAGAGAAAATCTATCATTTCTTGATTCTCATCATCAGCTTTTGTAGAGTCATAAACATTTGAGATACTCAGATTTTTACTCCCTCCCCAAAGACCCTTTGCAACATCTGCCTGAACACTCAGTTTAAAAGCATAAAAGTTTCCTGTTTGCAGAGGCATCTCTGACTCAAACGCTGGAGATGCTGTGCCTTACTGCTTCCCATTTAGATGCTTCTCTACTTTGTTCACCTCTATTACCTTTCAATACCTTGACCAGAGGCTATCAGCCATGGCCCCTGCACTGTGTGGCACACCAACTTCATAGGGTACTTCCTACGAGGCAGGGAGCTGAGAGGATGACTGTGAGGCTCATAGACAATGGTATGATTCTAGGCTTTTCACAGAAACACAGTAAAATGCCGTCCTTTCAAATAGAATTTACACACTGAAGGTTGATGATATCTCGTTGGCTTACAAACCACAAAAGTTCAGACCTTAGTGAGTGCAGCTCTCAGACTAAAGAAATTGATAGTGCCTATAATATCTCCATCTGGAATGGAACTTTAGACATATGTGATATCTTTCTTCAAAAGAAATGAAAGGGCAATAATTTTACTTCATCCTATAAAATAATTGTCAAAGAGAATCAATAGTATTATTTCTGTTATAAACAAATTATAATACAAAGAAGTTCAGTGAATTATCAATAGGTTAATCAATCTACCTATCAATAAACAAGCTTTTATGAAATATCTTTTTTCCCCTCAGTTATGTTTAAATGTTATCTTTCAATCTAGTTAAAAGTATGATTCAAACAACGAAAGGATATAGTTATCATCTTGTTTGGAGGGGGTAGAAAGTGTCACTTTTAAGCCTATTTTTTCTTAGTCCTTAATTGACTCAACATATATTAATTGAGCACACACCTCTACATTCTAGACATTATGTCAAGGCCTGGGTTTCTAGTAATGAGCAAAACAGGCCAGGTCCCTGTCCAATGAACTTAATAGTTTAGTGAGGGAAATGAACATCGAACAAATAAGCACACAATTGATATAAAGTAATACTTGTATAATATAATGATGTTATAAAAGCGATCAGCGAAGATCCACACAAGATGCTAAAATGGAGCATAACAAGAAGGATTATTTTAGAGAAATGGTAAGGAAAGATATCCTTGAAGAGGTAGTATTTCATTAAGCCAAGAACTAAAACTTGGACATCAGTTTAGTGAAAAGAGGTAAGAAAATGAAAGTCTTGAAACGTTAGCAGGATCAAATTCTATTTATTGAGTCGGAGAAGCTTGGCAAGATGGAGGGAATGGGAATATTGAAAGAAATCTAGAGATGTGCTTAAGATATGTTAAGATTGATGCCTGTGAAACTCTCACCTACAGATTTCCAGAGGCAGGTATTTATGAAGCTGCAAGGAATCTGACAGAATTTTAAATTGGAATTTTACAGCATTGAAAACCATCAGAGTGGTTCAGAATGCTGAGGAAGAATATCTAGACAGGACAAGGGAACCCACCCTGAAGCCTTAGGCAGTCCAACATCTAGAGGTCAGTGAGAAGAGATAAAATATTTTGAGGAGGAGTTGTTAGAGGCAGAAGGAAAACTAAAACATGTTATGCCTTGAGAGCAAGAACAGAATGTGGCATTGGAAGTTAAAACTGTTAGCTATGTTGAAAACTACACAGAAGACAATTCAGAGGCTGGCAAACTGTCTGCTTTTTAAAGATTTGCCACAAAGAAATTTTTATAACCTTGACAAGAGTGGCTTTTGAAGCTGTGGGTAAAAGCCAGGTTGGTATGAGTTAAATAGTAAACGGGAGGTCAAGAAACAAAGACAGCATGTGAAGAATGAGTTTAACAAATTTGTCAAGGAGTGAATGAAGTGAAGAGAAATTGACCAGCAGTGTGGGGATCAGGGAATGTTTTTATGACATGTCCAAAACATAATTATACATTGATGGGGTGATCTAGTAGAGAGGATGAAGTTAAAGTTTCAAAAGGAGGTGGGGATAATTGAAGATGAGGGGATGGGTAGCAGTTATAACAAGAATGAATAAAGGAGGAGAGTGCATATAATTCTTGCGGGGAAGCAGAATAACTTAAATCAGAGACACCATAACGTTAGCAGCAGGAATTTACCTGATTCCTGTGCCTCTGAAACTCTCATTTCTTATTCCTAAATTTCTGAGAAAGAAGAGAAAAACGAGCTCCCCAAATCCCAGAAGGAGAAGCCCTAGGAAGAACTGTTCCACGGTTTTCAATCTTGTCATGACTTTCTCTGCTCCAGTAAACAATATGGCACTATTCCTTTGAATACTTTTCTGATAATTAAATACCTGTATTCTTGTCTGTCATATTTTATACTTTTGGACACCAACAACTGCTGTCCACTCGTGCTGCAAATTACTCAGTTTGGCTCTTTGCAGATGTTATTCTAAGACTAGTCATTTTGTTTGAACTAACTGATTTACAAAATAAAATGTTTAGATGTGCACATTCACTAACAAATATATGCCAACATACCATGCCCACCATCAAATTTCTAATAGTCCTTCATCAACCACTGTCCACTAGACCCCTGCTACCCTTTGCTCCCACCTGTTGTTAGCCACTTCTGCTCTGGTAACCTCAATTCTGTTGCCAGTGTCCAAGAGTTCATTTTTATTTTGTTTTATCTGTTCATTTATTTTGTTTCTATGTTTCTACCTATGAGTGAGATCATCCTATATTTGTCTTTCTCCTTCTGACTTACTAAGCTTAGTATAATCCCCTCTAGTTCCATCCATGTTGTGACAAATGGCAGAATTTCATCTTTGGAGCAGCTCGTAGTAGTCCATATGTGTCCATTCATCTGAAGACAGGAAATTCATTTCTAATTCTAGGCTTTTATAAAGAATACTGCAGCTAACCTGGGGTGCACATATTTCTGTCAATTAGTATTTTTGTGTCTTTTGGGTAAATACCCAGAAGTGTGGTGACAGGGTCATATGAGATTTCCATTGTCAACTTTTTTAAGGAATCTTCATGCTGCTTTCCATAAAGGTTGTACCATTCTGCACTCCCACTAACTTTATAAAAGTGTTCCTTTTTTCCCATATCCTCACAACATTTGTTGTTTCCAGACTTTTGAGTATTAGCCAGTCTCACAGGTGTTAAGGTGATATCTAATTGTTGTTTTGATCTTCATTTCCCTAATAGCAAGTGAGGAAGTACATCTTTTCATATGCCTGTTGGCCAGCTGTATGTCTTCTTTGGAGAAATGTCTGTTCAGTTCTTCTACCCATTTTTTGATTGGATTGTTTTTCTGTTGCTGAGTTTTATGAGTTCTTTTGTATTTTGGACATTAAGCCTTCATCATATATATATGAAAATATCTCCTCCTAAATGGTCAGCTATCTTTTTGTTTTGGTGATGAGTTCTCTCACTGTGCAGAAGCTTGTACTTTGAAGTCGTCCCATTGTTTAATATTGGGTTCGTTTCCCTTGATGCTGGAACTGAGTCCCCAAAGACCTCTCCAAGGCTGATGTCATGTAACCATTTCCTATGTTATCTTCTAAGTATTTTAGGTTTCTGGTCTTATGTCCAATTCTCTAATCCATTTTGAATTTATTTTTTGTATATGATGCTAGAGAGTGGTCTAGATTCATTCTTTTACATGTGGCTGTTGAGTTTTCCCAACACCATTTATTGAAAAGAATTTCCTTCTCCATTGTATTCTCTTAGCTCCTTTGTTGTAAATTAGCTGATCATATATAAGTAGATCTACTTCTGGTGATTCAGTTCATTTCACTAGTCTGTGTCTTTGTTATTATTCCAGTACCACACAATTTTGATCACTCTCACTTTGTTGGGAGTGTGATACCTCCGGTTTTGTCCTTTTTTTGATGACTTTTTATTTTTTGGCTATTCAGGATCTTTTGTTATTTCTTACAAAATTAAACATTTTCTATTCTATTTCTTTGAGAAATGCCCATGGGATTTTGATGAGTATTTCATAAACCTGTATATTGCTTGTTAATATATTTTAGTCATGAGCACATGTACCACATGTTCATTTTCCATTCATATGTTGATAAGGACTTAATTGTTTTCATTTCTCAGCTACTATAAATGCAACAGTGAACATGAGGGTTCATATATCTCTGCGAATTAGTGTTTGTGTCTTTTGGGTGAATACCCAGAAGTGAGATAACTGGATGATATGGAATTGCCATCCTCCATTTTCTGAGGAATATCCATACTGCTTTCCATAATGTTTGCACTAATTTGCACTCCCACTAACAGTGTAAACAGGTTCCCTTTTCTCCACATCCTTGCCAACATTTGTTTCCAGTCTTTAGGATAATAGGCATTTTCATAGGTGTGACGTGATATCTCATTTTAGTTTTGATTTGCATGCCAATAATAATGAGAGATGATGAGCATCTTTTCAGGTGCCCCTTTTCATCTGTATGTCTTTTTGGAGAAATGTCTATTCAGATCTTCTGCCCATTTTTGGATTGGGTTGTTTTTCTATTGTTGAGTTTTATAAGTTCATTATATATATTGTATATTAGCCGCTTACCAGTACACCTTATTATTTCATGAAATGTATTTGGTCATCACTACTTACTGATCTATAAGAAAAAATGGAATATATAAATCATCTAAAGTGTTTTGAAGTCATATTCAAATAATATTCATATTGTTCATTATATTCAAGTTATATTCATTTGAGATTTCTCAACCCAAAGGTTGATGCTGATATTTCAGCTGGATATCTCTTTGCTTTTGGGATCGTAGGTTGTTTAACAGCATCCAGGCCTATAGCCACTAGATGCCAGTAGTAATCTGCCCCTATCCCCACTGGGACAACCCAAAATGTCCCTAGGCATTACCAAATGTCCCATAGAGGGGAAAATTACTCCTATTAAGAATTACTAATAAAGAATGATGGATGTCCTAATATCAAAATGGAAACTGAAAAAGTCAATCAAGCACCTAAAATTATTTCTAGCATCAGATTGTCTGCATTTAGTGTAGACAAGTGGCTGGCTATTTGACTGAATTTTTCAGTTTTCAAATGAATGCTAGATATCTTCATCAATGAAAACGGTTCAAGGAAAGCATTGTCTAGACATCTCAGCTTGATTTCCAGTTTCTTGAGTCAATTGGAAGGATTGATTGTGTCAGAATTTGATTTAATATAGAGCATTTCAAAGCTAAGCCTGAACTTATTCCTCACCCCACTAGCCAGCATATCAGTTGGCCTTGTTTTATTCCTTGGTTAATCAGTTTTATTTTACTGTTGCCCTTCATCATAAATTGCTTTGACCCTTTTCGGAAGAAGTCAGAGGATGAATAGGAACATGTGCTTTTTTCAATACGTGAATATAGAGTTCCTTTGGTGAGAACATTTTACTTCCTTTCCTATTACCTAAGGAATGAAGCCTTTTGAATGATCTCAGAGTGAGTCTGGATCAAATGTATTACAGTTTTTACTTTAAAATCATCCACTACATTTCACTGTTACTCCAAGTTGTTATAGGCAGAGAGTGAAGGTGAGTGTAAAACTATAAGAGGTGATTTATTTTAGTACTGGCTTCATCACTTACAGGCAGAAAGCTTAAGCTTCTGAGAGTCAGTTTCTTCACATTCAAATTCACTTAATATACACTAAGAACAGCAGTGGCTTTTCCTGGGCTTTACTTTTTCTAAAGAATTTTCTTGAAGGAACGTTGCATTAGAATGTTGTATAGCTTTAAGAGGCAAATTGTTATGTCAACATTTTTATGTACTACACCAAGTTCACCACCACTGTTGCATGGTGAAGGAAGAAGTGGAATGATGGCCTGTATCAACAGTACCTCAAAGGCGGTCTTGTAGTAGGTGTGGCTGCTCCATACGGAAGTGGCTTTGAGGATTAAGAAGTTCTTAAACAACCTTTTTATATTGTTTTCAAAAGTAACTGGTAAAGTGAGCCATGAATTGGTTAATCCTTTTAGAATCACATCCTTTCCTTTTGGCAAAAGAAATGTATAAGCTTAATCTCTCTTGTATGAGATTAGGCAGACCATGGGTACCATTTTAAACGGGACAGTACTGTTTTTTTCATATTTCCTGACTGCCCCATTGTTTTAATATAAATTTTTGTCTCACTTTTCATAAACCAGGGTCATCTTTAACACAGGGCAAAAGAGATGATTAAATTTCCCAGGGCTTAGTCTGTTTAAGGGAGCCCTAAAATAGCTACCCTTTTTGCCCTGCATTAAAGACAGTCCTTGTGGGCACTGACTGCTGAGGGTCCTGGCCACCACTGCTGTTCCCACCCACTTTGAGGAAACAAAAACCTTGAGGGAAGAGGATTCCCTCCCCATCCCACATGTGCCTGTTTCTTCAAAGGGAGCAGAGCATCACAGTGTGATCAAGCTGCAGGTAAGTACTATGGGGGTTATTTCTGGCATTATAGGGGTTATCTCTGGCACCATGGTGGTGATTTGGCATTTCTGACACTGAGATGGTTAAAATGGTATGTGTTTTAGAGCATTTAGAGTGGGGCTTATAGGGGTGTCAAATTTGGTTTCAACCTACAGCCAAAATTGTACCAGCCCTGGTGGTTTTATGAAGTCCTGCCAACCCACATATCATTACTATTCGATCATTTATCGGCATCACATAGTACTTCCTTGTTGCTGGCCTGGCTTCTCTGCTCCTGCTTGGATTGCTCTGCCTCCTCCCCACCCCTTAGTCACCAGTACATAGCCTCATCCTATTTTAGCCAACCCAATGTCCTGGTTTTGTCTCAAGGAAATATGTTCAACCTATCTAAAGTATAAATTCTTCATAAACAAATATTAAATTCTTCTTAATAATAGGTATGATGAAATGTTTAGAAATGAAGTGTACTGCTTACTACAAATCATTCTGAAAAATAAAATTATCCAATGCATTGTTAGAAGAATAGAAAAAATGGATAGATATCTGATAATGCAAATACGGTAAACTGTTAGTGGCAAAATTGAATTGAAAGTATGTATGTATATGTGTATTCACTATATAATTCTTTCAGCTTCTCTGAACATTTTCATCACCTGTTTCAAACTTTTAATGTTTAAGTATTTTGTGATAAGTCATGTTCATTAGCTTTTATGATTTTATGACTGTTAATGATATAAACTGAAGAAGTCTCAGTGATCAATCTATTCAAGTTGCTATTCTGTCTTCTTGACCACTTTAGATACTGTTTTCCAATTTTGTTTTGTTTTTTAAGGGAAAGGTGGAGGTAGAAATGAAGGTTAATAGGCAGGCAGGAAGAGAAAAGAGGAAGAAATGTCTTTATTTTTATTTAGTTGTTCACACTGGTTTCCTCCCCACCACACCCCTCACCCTCCTGACCCAGGACTTGAACCCAGGGGCATGTGGCTTGCTCCTTCGGAGGCAATTGACCCAACCATTGCTCCACCAGGTCGCACTCGTTTTCCAGTTTGTGTTAGTGACTTTCTTAAGGTGGAGCAATAAAAATTGCTGCAAGTTTTCCATGTTTCAAAATTTTGGTAAAAAAATGTTTTGATTTGTTTCCAATAATTTTTAGCTAATGAAGAGTAAGGCTAAATTGCTTGTCAATGAACTGCTACACCCCATCATTTAATGGCATATTACCAATGACATTATGCAATTATGTGATAATTTGCATAATTGCATATGCTGACTCATATGCTAATTACACAAGTTAAAAACCTCCAAATTTTTCTCAACTCCCTCCTCTCCTTTACCCTCATATCCAGTGGATCTTAAAAACTACCAATTTTACTTTTCAAATAATCTGAAAACTATTCCATCACCTTCATTGCCATGGAGTTGGCACAAGCCCATCTCTGCGGTCTTCTACCATCTTTGGGATTTTTTCTGTCCAGTGTGTCCTCCTTCACTACTCATCCAGGGTTTGCTTTACAGAATGCAAACATATTCATATCTGTCTTCTAGTTGATGAACTTCAATAGCAGTTAAGGATTATTCTTAATTATTTTAGATGTATTAATGACATCATGGAAGTGTTTAAAGGGAACTTGTCTTTTTGAAATACCTATTTATATATTTACAAATGTAATGATAGCATGCCTAGGATTTGCCTCAAAACAAATATAGAAAGGAGAGAACCTGGGTAGGAAAAAATTTGACCATTAAAAATTGTTACAGTTGATTAATGACTACATGGTGGTTGATTATTTTGTCTACATTTGAGTGTGTTGGAAATTATCTGTCTTAAGAGATGTGTTTTATTCATTTTAATGGTTCTCAAAATATCTAAATACTTCATAAGGGAAAATACCATCTTTAACCCTGGAGCCGACTTGTCTTTTGAACCTTTTCTCCAGTCCCTTTTTCAACATGCACTTTATGAATCAGCTCTGCCAACTTGCATAGTATTCTTGGAGTGTATTCTTTTTAAATACAGATATTTTTCTTCTTGAAAAACGTCTACCCTTTTATACCCACTTCAAATCTCAGTAACCCTAGAGAAACTTTCCTAATTCATTGATATACTCATCTCCTTTCTCCAAATTTCTATAAAACTCATACAAACCTCTTTTATGGAATAAATCTTTATCATTATAAGATGATGACTGTAATAATTTTAAAATACTGATCTATTTAACTAGGTAGTAATTCTGTGTAGGGTGAAATCTATGTCATTATTTATCTTTGTGGTATATTCGTCACAAAACATGTTGAAAAATATTTGCCAAATGAATTGGATGAAAATGTATTTTGTTTTTTTTTTCTTTTACTTTGCTATATAAATGTAAATTCTGGCTTCCACTTAAAGGGTCTCATAAACTAGACTGTACTTACTGAGGTTTTAATAACTTTTCACTGAATTAAATTTCCAAATATGAGGATTGAAATGCAAACAAATTTTAAAAACATATTAGAGTCTTTCCCATATCTCAATATGAGAAAGTATTATAAGTAGTTGCAGGATTTTATGTATGACACATTTCTTACTCACCCCTATAGCTGAAAATGATAAAACTTCAATATTCTTTTTTCTTATACTTATACTTTATACTTTATCTTATACTTTATCACCACAATCACTGGTTTAATTCAACCGAAGTTCCTGTGGTTTCCAAAGAGAGATTGAAAGCAGCATTTCTTCTAAATTATAGAGAATTAAAATAGCACGTGATATGCTCCAGTGTCCTGCTTTAAGGTCTTCTTGACTCTTATCTATCTGTAACAAAGATCCCCCAAAATAATTTATGACGCAAGTGTGATTGTCCTTTCTTGATACCAATATTATGTCACTGGTTGTAAAAACCAAAAGATAATTTTAAACAAATTGTCACTGCTGGTTAATCAAGCATATCCTACACTCATGATCTTCTTTATACCTGCCATCATCTGAGATAGTATGATTTTTTAGTGTTGCCACAGGCTGAGCTCTGCAGGAACAGCCTGCTCAAAGTATGAGCATCACGATGACAAGAATGATTCAACAGTGGAAACAGGATGACTGTGTTCTAAGTCGGGCCTAAAAGGAGGCTGCAGGTTACCATCATGAATCCATTCAATTTTAGGACATTTCTTTGCTCTACACCATCCTTCTAATGGAGATGACTCTGTGAGGGTATGCTATGATGTCAGTTGCATGATAAAAGCATCAGTATGTAGACTTCACAGAAGTACTGCCCTTTACAAAGTGAGCATTCATTTTTTTTAACACAAATATAGGGAGATTCAGTGTGATTGAATGAAAAAGGCATGTACTTTGTTTACAGGAAGACCAGGACCAGAACCCTGGCTTCACTACTCACTAGCTTATAACCTGTACAAGGTACTCAAACTCTCTTATATTTAGTTTTCTCTTCTGTATGAATACCAACAATAATGTCTACCCCTGATTTTTGTGAAAATAAATATCAGTTTCCATCTCCTTCCAATAAAAGATTCAATTTAAATGTCTGCTATAGAAGAAAACTAGAGAAATTCCTCTTAAAATTGGAGCAACTGGGCAAATAGACTACAGTGAAGTCAAGCACAAATGTTCAGATTGAGCACTGTCCTGCCATAAAAAAAAAAATGATCTGTAAAACATCTGTCAACTCATTTGATTTTAAATGACAGGAATTCCATGCATAAATGAAATATTTTCTACTTTTAAAAAGCAGAACTGAAAGAAGAGCAGAATCCCAAGTTCAATCAAACTGAACTCATGCTAGGTTTTCCCAGCCAAATATGGAAATATTCAGTTCTTCTATTTTAAAACTTTTAAAAAAATTCCTAAGCAGTTTACAAAATCTATATTGACTTGTGCTTTAAGAACTTTCATCCTTGATAGTTCCATGGAAAGCTCTTGAGTGTGACTAGGAAAGGACACTTGTTCTCCCTACTCTTTGACTCCATATCTTATCAGTTCTGTAAAACCAGATCTGTTTCACAGTGTAAATTGCTAGAAAGGTGATACCCTGGCCATTACAATGTACAGTTTATCACTCAGAAGTCATTAGGTGTTATACACTGTCATTTATTTGATCTTGGCACCATATTGATGATGCTGGTATGCAATGAACAGATCGCCATAATAAAACTGATGAGTAGTGAAGTTTCTTAATTGTTCCAGCAAGCTAAGACCCACCTGATTGTGGGTAGATAGCTTTGCAGAGGGAAATACAGTGAGTTTGGAATATAATATTTCTCTTGGGGATAGGGCTACTGGAGCCAGTCAGAACTTCCAAGAATGCTCATGGTTTTGTAAGGCAAGAGGAGAGCATGCTGGACATCAGACCACAATTTATTTATATCTTAACAAAAAAAAACCGGATCCCTTCTTACTGTTGAATGCTATATCATGTCATAGTATGACTCCAACTTAACCACACTTGGTCAGCTGGGATGGAAAATGACCACTAAGTTCCTTTAAAAATATTACCCCAAGCAAATATGTCTGTAGCCAAGCTGACCCCGTTTCAAAGCCAAATGTCTACAGGCTTTTGAAATATCATCGATCTAAAGAGATGATATGTCACAAATCAGTCATCCATTGACCTTTCTCCCATCAGAAGATTATAATACAAGTTACATAATTTTGATCACAAAACACAATCCCATAGTTATCATTCCAAGTCAGAATACTAGGGACTTAGTTGAATTCTACAATTACGTGTTCTGAGACCATGGACAAGTCAATCACATTCTGTCATCCTCAGTTTTTTCATTCTAAATGATGGCGATGATAGTCCTTTTCAGAAGATTGTGGCAAAGTTCAAGAATGACTTTATAGCTGAAAATTCCCAAATAAATGCAAGTGTTTGTCTTCTTGATACCATAGATGGCCTCAAAGAAGATCAAAATATAGCAAACCTACATACCAGACTCCAGAAGTACTGTGATCATTACAACAGCAAACCCCAAACTCTAAATCCCATAAGACAGTGAGAACATGGCATGCAAGTGGCCAAACAACTATAAGGGCTGGAAATGAGCAGTTGATGCAGAGGGAAGGGGACTCAAGAGAGTTAACTCTTCAGAAATGGGTTCTTCAGACTGAATAATCAGGCAAACAGAGAAACAAAGCAAGCACTACGTTACAAAATGTGTTTCTTTAAAAGTTCCCACAAAATAATCAAATACTTCATTTTGCTTCAAAGCCACTAGAGAGTATAACTTCACTGAACTACACTAGTTGCTATAAAAATAGGCAGTGCCCAGCAAGAATTGGAGGTTATGTCCATTGGTTCTAATTTAGTGACTGCATTCTTTCAACTGTTGAATTGGGCTAGTTCAGACAGGTGAGAAGTAAATGTAAGATTCCCTTTTTTCTCATTGTAAAAAGCTTATCTTGAAATTAAGTGCTCTTGTCTAATAACCTTCAAACAACATTGATAACTTGCTCAAAGACATCCATGCATGGTCTACTTTGCTTAATTTCTTCTTGATTAATCAGAGGGCCCTTCTGCCACTTACGGATTACTCAGTGTTTTCTTTGTTTTTGTTTTTGTCACCAGTTCTAATTCTGACATTTAACCACATGGAGAAATACAGAGAGCCAGGTTAAGTTTTCAGGAGGGTTCAGAAGTAGGCTTCTCTAAGGGCAGAGCCCTTAGAGATAATGACTCAGAAAAGCCAGAGGTCCACGGCCCACGGGTAAGATGGTTAGTCTTCAGATAATCGGCAGATAGAGGGTGAGATGTGCACTCAGGGCAAAGACGGGTGCAGGCGGCAGTCAAGCGAGCACAAAAGGCTATTTTATTCTCCCTCCTTTCTCATACTCAGTCCCCCAGCTCTGCAGCCCTCCCTCGCTGCTCAGAACAGAGGGAAGGATTGCATTGCTTCTGTCCATAAACAACAACCTACTAGGACAACGCAATGGCCTTCGGGGTTGCGCCACAAGGAAGAGGTCTGATAATAATTTTATTACCACTAAGCCAGTTATTTGGAATGGGGCCTGGGTGGAGTGTCTGTCCCCCAAAGGAAAGGTGTGACAGGGGAAAAAAAAAAAAAAAAAAGCAGAAGGGCTAGTGAGAGCAATGTGTTCCAGGGCAATATAAAGCTTTCAATTGCTATTCTTGCCAAGCGTCAATGCCGTCACTAAAGTACTCCTAAAGAGAAAAACATACTTCTGTTTAGTGATTCTATGTAGCTTGGACTTGAACAGTCACAGTGGGAAACCTTGCTCTTCCTGCCAGGAGGATTTGAAATACCATCACCCACATTGTGTGTCTAATCATATTGTACTGGAAATATTCTCATTTGCATTTCATGAGCTTTGCATCTGAAATGTGTGGGAATAGCATGTGCTTTCCACTTCAGTTTTTAATGTGTATAGTTTCTGGAGTCAGAGCTAAGTGTTCCTTCTGCCTGTGCCCTGGCCAAGGGAATCTCTGAGCTTCAGTGTCCCCTTCTATAAAACTGGAATCATAATATACAGCATATAGGCTTCTTGGGAGGATTATATGAAAATCAATATATTTATTTAACTTATTATTTGATCTGTTAAATGCACAATAACTGTAAGATATAATTGTTGGTGTTTATCTTTATGATGCTAACAGAAGCAGAATCCTAGAACTCTCTTTCCAGGATCAACCAGATAAATTTGCTGCAACTCCTTATGTTTAAAATGAAGGTGTTAAATTGCACTTTATATTTAAGAGGAAGGAAGCCAGGCAGGAGTGAAGGCAGGCAGGCAGCAGGCAGGAAGGAAGCGAGAGGAGGAAGCCGCATTTTTTTTTTTTAATTTAATGAATTTCAATTGTTTCTCCCATTCCCAGGCCTTGAACCCGAGTCCATGGGATGTATGTGAACTGCTCACCAGGCACAGGCCTAACACCTGAACCTCAGGGCATGCCAAAGCACACATTTCATCATTTCTGTCCAGATGTGGAAGTCTTTGACTCTATTGAGGGTGTACCTATAGTCAAGTAATTATTTTTATTATTCTCTTATTAATATTTTGAATGTCAACATGTCAGTGGATTGTTCAAAATAATCTGTGGACTTAAAAAAATTCAGTACTTGAATAATTAAAAAGATACTCTGCCTGCCTTTTAGACCCTATCGTCAATTCCTCTCCTTTTCCTACTTTTTCCTTTCATGGTAAGCGTTCTGTCTGATGACCATGGCAGGACAGACATCCCCAGACAGCAGCTTAGTTTTGGAATGCTACCTACTTCGCTGCTCTCCCAAGGGCCAAATCCAACGCTGTAGAATGAACTGGAGAAAGAGCAGGACCTCCCAGTTCTTCAGATGCCAGGCCCCCAGAACTAGTAATCCGCTTCAGACAACAGTTTGCAATCCAGCTCATAAACAAGGAAGTAAGACTCTGAGCGCTATATAAGCACCACTTTCCCTTAACGAAATAAGGAAGACCAGGGTGAGCTCACATTTTTAACTTTAGTGAGAGGGAATTAGTTTGTTGACAAAAGGAGCTGAATAATCGCTTTCAATCAGTTAGAAAGTATGCCTGAAATCTAAATATGCTTCCTAATCTAAATCTAAATATTATTTTATTCGTTTTGTACATGCAGATTGTTACACATCATTAAACAGGATAGTCTTCAAAACTGATTAGTAACCATCAAGTCAAAATACTGCAAATTCACACAACTAATTTTACCAAAAATAATCATCAAATTTCTATGGGAAAACGGACTGAATTTTAAAAAGTCTCATATAACCTGAATCTTGGTTTTGAACCTAAATGCTGTGGACCATAAAAATCCTGGACACTGGGAAATAAACCCACTGTTTCCTAGATATGAATCAAGCAATATGACTCATTCCTCCTCAACATTAGAAAACAACATTGCTGAAAATAACAGGTTCTAAATATATATCCGTAAAAATACAAAGGGCTATTAACAAGCACACATGAAATGACTCCTTTAATGCCAAAGAGAAACCAAAATCTAAATTTAAAAATGCCAGTGGCTTGTAACACACGCGCGCGCATTCACACACACACAGGCACGCACGCAGTTACTTACTGGGGCGCATTGGTGGAGGCATTCCTCACAAGAGCTCCCCGCGGGTCCCACTATCAGGTGCTGAGCACACTGCCAGCAGCTGTTTCCTTCACGCCGGGCTCTGTGTGTCTTAACCAGTCACATGCGCCTCCTGATAAATACTGCTGCCGTGTGCCGGGAGGTCAGAAACGGAAGATCATTTATTCCCCTCATTCACAGACCTCCTCAGAACCCCTCCAGTCGCTCAGTCATCTCATTAGCATGCAAATCAGCACGTTCCACCATTTGTTTTCTTTCAGTGACAACCTCCCTCCCGGAACAGCTGATCAGTCACACTGGAGGGCAGGTCACTGCCTAGAAAGTTGCTGTGTTTGGGCGGGGAGGGTACCGTGGGGAGGCTGGTATCCCTCCGTCCCCATCTCGCTCAGCTTTTCCTGGGGGCTCTTGGACAACAAGAAGGAACCACAGGTCGACACAGCAGGTGGAAGCTGCTTGACATTGTATGTACAGCCACTGGAGGACATCCATCGGTCACTCTCCCTTGGTCTCATCTCCTCAGCGTTCCAGGCTTTGTTGGACACCGAAAGGACTGCCTGAACTGCCCTGAGGAAGGCAGACTGACAGTCTAAGAATGAGTAACGGTCATTTCAAAGGCCTTCCTTGTGCAGTGATGCAAGGTCAAGTGTGTGCAGAGTCCATGAATATCAAAAGCAACTTTATTGTCTAAAGAACTAAGGGAAATGACTTCAGGTTTATAAGGCCACACATCTGCATAGTTGTCTGTTGGGCTGTGGTCACCTGTGGGGGCCCAGTAGAGCAGCTGACAGCAGCGAGAGAGGAGAGTGGAAATAGAAGCGATCGCAGAATTCACGATCCCCTTCACAGAGGCGCTGCCACCCCCTTCGGGGTGCTGGGAAGTTGGACAATCTGCTGTTCTGGTTGTTGCTCACAAAAGTGAAACTGTCCTGGCTGCTTGGTTGCCCCCCTCCCTCTCACCTGAGCGCGCCCTGACCCCTTCCTCTGCATACCTGCTGTAAGGAAAGCCCTGGGAGCATCTGACTTCGGAGATTACAGGCCCATCCGTAGCTAACTTCTCTGTATACTAAGGTGACACTTCCCAAAATCAGCAGAGAAGAGCGATGACAGAGAGTCAGCTTTTTTGGCACAGCGAACATCCAAAATCAGTGGTTAAAATCCCCCAGGGGATTTCTGAACCAGAATGAGCCTGTCAAACCGTCAAACCTGATTTTTAACAAGTGAGATCTTACTCAGTAGAGGAGGCTGTGTGGGCAAGCTTTCAAATCTGGGTTTTGTCTCATAATTATTTACAGTGATCATCAAACCAGAAGTTTCCATCCATGCAGAGGCTGGAGCAATTTCCAGAACAGCAGAAAACGACCCTGCTTGCTGCCATTCTTTCAGGGGTCTACTTTGTTCCCAGCACTTGAGGACCCAAAGCACAAATGCATTTCTTTACAAGCTGCAAAATGTACCTCTTTCAAAAGGTTGGAAGTTAGTTATGGGAATAAATTACAGATTCAAAATGCCATGTGCTAATATACATGTTATCTTCATAGACCTCGTTCTTCAAGTCCCGAGGTGACCATCATGAATCAGAAGGAGAAAGGGAAGTTTATTGAATATTTGAAGTGTTATTTTGATTGATTCATGCTTTTATGCAAAAAAGTAACAGAAACTTGTGCGAGCTTATAGAATCCCATCCATCACTTTATTTGCCGTTGACTCTGTTCATTATTCTGTTGAGGCATTACAAGCCACGTAATTAGCAAAAGAGAGGCTTCTGAACACCCTTCAATGGCCAGAGATGAAGCAAGCGATAGATCCTAAGTCACATCTTTGGATCAAACTGTCCACACAGACCCAGACCCTGGGCCTTCCAGACAGTGTCCAGAAGTGTAACTGAAGGGTTTACAGGCTGGCAAAGAATTGGGGACACCCCTCCTCTCTGCCCAAACTGCCTACCAGTTATTTCCTTCAACTAAAAAGAGATGCCCTCCTCCTCTCAGAAGTCACTGTCACCCGATGACTTTACGCCTTACCCTGTCACTCCACCAGTTCAGAACCCTTTCACCAGTAATGCTTTCTCTCTCTTTCCGTTCACCAGCCTCATCATCTAAACAGGTTCACTTTGTTTCTCTGCCCTAAAAATAAACATTATTTGCAACTTTTCTCTTTTATTGCTCTAACTCACTCCATTCACAATTAAGCTTTCTGACAAACACTTCTTGTTTCCACCATCAGATATCCCACTTAAGTCTCCATCGATGTAGAGCCTGTTTGCTTCACTGAGCCTACTTTCCCCAAGACCCAAAGCTCCATGCTCTAAGACATTCTCTTAGCTTTTCTCTTACTTGATCTTTAGGCTAAATTTAACATAAATGACCAAGCACTTTTTGAATTATTCTCCAGCTTCAATAAAATGTTACTCCTATCGCCTTCAACCTACCACATGGGCTTATCTTCTACCTGGCCCTTACATGTGAAAATCCCCGCTGGTCTTCGTGTTTTCTAACATCGCTCACATGTCTAATTGATTTAACTGACTGACTGCAGTTTTCTAATTAGTTGCCTTGCCTCTAAAAGTCTGTCTCCGCCCTCAGTTTACCTTTTCATTCTTTTTAAGTCATTGGGCTGTAAGTTTCTCAGGGGCCACAGCGGTCTCACAGGCACTTGGTACTCTCAGAATCTATGAACAGGGCTTGAATCCCTTTTTTGTACATTCTGCTGCAGTTGCATTTCTTACTCTCTATTATAATTGAGTCTTAATATGTCTCTGCCCCTTCTAAACTTTGACAACCTTAGAGAGGGTTTATGATTTACTCATTTTATATCCTGCAATGTCTAATATATTTCCTGACATGTAGGAGGCACATAGTTGAAATAATGCTGAAGGCATACATGGTTAAAAAGAAAGATCTGCTATCTGTTCCATTAAGAAAAGATATAAGTAAAGTTTGCAAAATTGATTTT
The DNA here is from genome assembly GCA_004363575.1 of Solenodon paradoxus. Taxonomy (NCBI): domain Eukaryota; kingdom Metazoa; phylum Chordata; class Mammalia; order Eulipotyphla; family Solenodontidae; genus Solenodon; species Solenodon paradoxus. Next base: position 463,407 of record RJWH01000899.1, read on the forward strand.
GCTTTAGACCACCAGAAAAATCTTAAATTCCCCCCAAAAGAAATTATTCTGACCACATTCTATGATCATATGGTAATAAAACTGTGCATTACAAAAAATGTAAGTCAAAAAAGAGCAAAGCTCTTGGAAAATATTTATGGTTCTCTTTTTTAAAAAAATCATTGAGGTGCACCTTGGTAGAGTAGTGGTTGGGTCAATCACCTTCAAAGGAGCACAACCACATACCCCTGGGTTCGAGTTCCGGACCCAGGTAATACGACCAATATGAACAACTAAATAAAAATAAAATGGAAAAAAATGCCCCTTCTTTCTCTCTTCTCCTGCCTGCCTGCCTACCTGCCTTCACTCCTGCTTGCAACTTTCCTTCAAAAAAAAATTGGAGAAGAAATAAAAAATGCAATTATAAAATCTTTATGTTTCCAATAATGAGAAAGTCACATCTTAAACATCATATCTTGTAGGAAGAACCAAAGTATTTAATTGAAAGCAAAATGACCTAAGAAGTATTTGAAAAATAACAGATCAACAATCATGGAAACATGTAAAATTTATGTAGAAATTATTTCTAGTGTGCCCTGATGGGGCAGCAATTAGGTCACCTGCCTCCAAAGGAGCAAGCCACATAACCATGAGTTCAAGTTTCAGGTCCAGGGGCAAACAACCAGTGTGAACAACTAGATAAAATAAATAGAAACACATCTTCCTCCTCTCTCTTCCTACCTGCCTGTTGACTCGCCTACGTTCCTGCCCACACCTTTCCCTTTAAAAAAAAAAGAAGAAGAAATTGTTTCCAAGACAATTTTAGTTCAAATTACTTACATAATCAAGTTCTTGCTGAGCTTTAAGCCACAGATAATTCCCAGGCTATTTTAAATGTGCAAGAGGACAGCAGTAACAGAGAGCTAACATAATGCCCCCGACTTAGAAAGAAGCAAACGTGCTGATAAAGCATAATCAAGGAAACTACAGACTAACCTCATGTATAAACATGGCTTACCCAAGACATGTAACATGGATTCAGTATTAAGGACTTCATTAGCATACTAATAGCCTAAATAAATCATTGGAGAAAAGTGTTTGGATTAGCAAATGGATCACTTTGAAGACTTTGGATGAAAGTCAATATGAATTTACTAATTAATGGAACAGGATTAGGATAATTTTCCTTAACACAATAAAGATGATCTCATGCCAAGCGGCATCATACTTAATGGCATAGACTAGAAGTACTAGCAGTAGTAGTCAGAACAAGAAAGGATGTTCATTGTCACCACCATCACTTAGTACTGGATGGTGCCATGACCACCAGACGAGAGCAGGAAACCACAGAAGAATTATGAGAAAGTAAGAGCCCTAACTATCCAGTCTGCACATATTTTTATCATTTACTCAATAGATTCAATGTTCAAAAAGTTTTAAATAATTAGAAACGTCAATGAGGTGATTATAAAATACACAAAATTAATATAATTTTCTGATTAACTGCCAAAAATTATTAGGAAAAGTAATGGGGAAAAATCACACTCACAATAAAAACAATAGCAAAATTTCCAGGCATAACCAAAGAAGAAAGCCAATAACATGAAAAAAAATTGTAAGGCTACTGAAAAAGCAAGAACTACTGCAATAAATGGAGAATGATACAATATTCCAGAACTGGGAGACTTGATATTCTAAGGCTGTTAATTCTCCCTTAATTTATAAATGTAATTCAATTTGGGTTAAAATCCCAAAGAGATCTTTTAAACAGGCTACACACACAAATCCTGGTTTATCTGAAAGAATAATAAGCTTGAGAATGTTTTAGAAAACACCAAAAAGAGGTATGTAGAAAACAGCGAAGGGTGGGGGAGACGCCAGGTACGAAATAGGCTAAAAATGTCGAGAATTTACAGTCTGATGCTGGTGTCCCAAAAGGCAGAACAATGGAACAGGAGCAAAAGCCCAGAAGCAGAATATAAATGCTGTTTTAAGATATTTGTTATTTGTTAAATATACTGTTTACGCACAGTGAGATAATGATGGTATTCATTAACCTGTTGAGTAGTTAATTATTAGGAAAGATAAAGATAGATATATTACTTCACACCATACACAAAGTGAATGCCTCATGGACTAAAGAATTCAATGTGGTAATAAAACTGCATACACACTTGAATATAACCATGTGATTTATCTTATAATCAAAATTATTTCAATGATCAAACATTTTTATCATTCAAATTATGTTAATTTTTATCACAAATGAAGAAAATTAATTTTTAATGAATTTTTAAATGAATAAAATGTAAATTTATTTGTCAAAATTATATCACAAATAAAAAAATGATTAAAAATGAAAACTAGTAAAAGGGCTCATAGTCTTAACACACATATGTATTTATATTAATAACTAGAAAAAAGAATATTAAATAATTCACATGGAAAAATATAAATTATATATATATTTCAATTTCCTAAAAAAGTGAAAATTAAATGACAGTGTATCATATTATTCATAATTCATAAATTCATTTCATTGACAAAATGAAAACTTGACAATTCCCAAAGTTGGAGATTTGGAAAATGGCACCATCATACTCTGATGGCCAAGAGTATAAATTGGTATAACATGTGAAGGAGATAATTTTGTGATAAGTAGCAAAAGCTTTTAAAAGTATGTATATCCTTTAATTCAACAGTTCTTGCCCCAGAAATATATTCCAAGAAAATTACAGTGATTTTCCTGTGTATAAGAACCTTGAATTCAGTTTCTCACAGACACTCTGATGTACACTGGTGACTCTCTGAGGACTCCCCTTAGGTAGAAATTCTCAAGTGGTATCCATCCCATATGCACACAGTCAGATGACATGAGCCTCAATTTGAGGTCCTGATGCCCTGTTGCATCCCCATGCAATCTTCCTTTCCTTCCATGGAACTTTCAGATGCAACGTTACTATCTTATTTTCTTATTTCCCCAGCTGCATATAGTCTAACTGGTGTTCTCTCTCTCTCTCTCTCTCTCTCTCTCTCTCTCTCTCTCTCTCTCTCTCTCTCTCCCCCCACCCCCCCCCTTTCAGATACATACACATTATGGATCCCTTCTCTCCTCTTTTTTCTTCCAACATTTATCTAAATATCATGGAAATCTTCCCTCCTCCTCTTGTCCTTCCCCATTTTGTTCCCCTGGAAGCATGTGAGAGTGAAAATAAATACTGGGTCACTAGCAATCATAGAGGGTGCTAACTGCAAACATGCAACAAATAGAAAATATGTGAAAGAATAAAAAAAAGCAGAATTTTTAATCTCTGAAGCCCTCAAACATATCAAATCATTGTCAGTAAATGAAAAAATATAGTGTCTGTGTTCAAAAAGCATTGCATTTAGGGATTCATCAAAGTATGTGGAAAAAAAAATCTCTGCTCTCAAAGTTTGTAATGTCTCTGGGAGAAATTTGAAACATGGAGAAAAAGCCATATGTAAGTAATAATTATACATCCTAGCAATTAGCATCTATTCATGTTGTGTGTTACATTAATAGATCATTCATAATATGTAAAAAGTCAACATCTGTGAAAAGTGCTCTTTTAATTCTTATAGAAATGCTCTAGGAGATTCTATTGTTACCCCCAGATGACCTGTAGTGAGGTCAACTCCCACAGCTAATAAACAGCCAAGAAAGTGGGGGGGTGAGTCCAAACCCTGTACACCTGCACACTCCCCCAGATGATTTAATAGACATAGCAATTTTCATAGACTTACTTATCATCTTCTCATTAAAGCTGCTGGCCTTCAAGCACAGTAGCTATGTTAATTTTATTCGGGGATCTAATTATTAACAGGATAATAGTAGTTTGCTACTATTATTTTCCATGTGTGATATTTCAGTCCATTACAAATTGTTATTAAGTTAATGACAGATTAAGTTAGGGAGCTGCTCAGAAGACAAGGATATGTATCTATGGATAAAGCTTTATGGATCAAAACAACTGCAAATGAGACTTCGAAACACAGGTCATTCATGATAAATTGGAGACAATTCATAAATTATAAGAAAGAAAAGGAAATAGAATGAAGAAGAGAGCTCTACCAGAGGAGGTCTTTACACGAGGTTCCTCCACACCCCAAACTCTGGGCCCCCCACCTTTTTTCAGTGGTCCTGGAGACACTTAAAGCTCTGGACAAATCAGCCCAGATGTATTTCTTTTTTTCTTTCTTGTCTTTTATTTCTTCTTCTTTTTTTGCAAAATTTAATTCACTTTAATGATACTTTTCACATCTTAATATAGTTGTGTTTATGCAACCTAATCATTTACCTTCTCAACAGCCTTTGTCCCCATCTACTTATCTAATTCACCTAGGTTGATTTCTGGCTAAAGCTGGTGTCATTAAAATATTAACAGGGAAACTCAGCATTCATGGCTTTATCAAACACAATTACTTAAAAGATAACTTCTCCCTAATTACTTTATTTAAAAAACCCTGATTTAGCAGCAATTTTCATTCCTCTTTGAGGATCTGCCTCTACAAACGGCAGACTAATTGTAAAGTTAATCTGAATGTAAACCTAAAAGGATGCTACTGTTTCAGAATTCTTTAAGTTCTTAAAAACAGTTGCTTAGTGTTCATTTAAAAAAAATTCCTGAGAGCTGTTTCTGTGCGTTTTTCTGGGAAACCTTTAGTGTTCAGAGAACAATATATGGCAATTTTCAGATTTGTTATTTCCTTTCTATTCAAGGTTCAGCATACAAACAGCAACCATTGAGTTTCAAAGCAGAAATGTAAAGCTGATAAAGGATAAATGAAGCAAAACAGACATTTATGATTTTTTCTCAAAATAGATGGTAGCTCAGTGCATGCCAGGGGTACAGTTTGATCTCTGCAGGAGTCAAAGAAAAAGTAAATTCCAAATCCTCTATTCTCACCTGTAAACCATAGGTCTCCTCAGCTTCACTTTCCCCCTCTGGCCTTTCTGCTTCACTCTCCTCCAACACTGGCCTCTCTCTAAGTCTGCCAAGCTTCCCTGGGTAGTAAGGAGAAATTCGTGCAGGGGATATGGGCTAAAATGGTGAAAAATACCAACCTAAAATGGTAGGCTTTGATTGCCTTTATTTTTACATTTATATTCTAATGGTCGGAATAACGTACTATGCTGAAAAATAGCCTTGCTTCTTTCTTAGAGATTAAGAAAAGCAAGACTCCTGTGCTTGCTTTTACTTTATAAGACATTTCGGTTTAAAAAGCAATAATGTACATTGTAGCAAGTCAAGGAATACAAAAGAATAATGATCCATATTTCTTCTCCATTCACATCTCACCATAATACATAACTATGAGGAATTTGTCTCATAGATACTTATATATATGGTGTCCTATTTTTTTATTATCTGCAAGTCATGCCCTGATAGTTTAGCAGTTAAATCCGTGGCCACTGGCTGGTGCAGTCCACATTCATTCTCAGGATCCAGGTTCCAAACCCAAGGCTGAGGAAACAACCAGGATGAATAACTAAATTAAATAAATAAATGCTTTTCCTCCTTTCCCTCTCTCTCTCTCTCTCTTCCTGGCTGCCTATCTGCTCACCTTCATTCCTGCCTGCACCTTTCCTTTAAAATAAAGATAAATGTCAGTGTAGAGAATTAGATTACTCTGAGAGATACTAAAAATTCATTCCAGATCATATCCCACAGGCATATTAACTAAATTACTTCATGTTAAATATGTTTGCTTGATTTTCATGTAGGATAATAATATTATTTAAACAACATCTTAAATCAAATTACCAAAAGTTGTTAAAGTTAACAGTTGGATTCTATTGTCCCTCAGCTACTCTTTATTATCTACACACAACAAAAATTTCATGAACACTAAAGGCCATTCTAGTTGTAGAATAAATTGTCAGTGAATATTTTAAAGGAACATGGGAACTGATACTTATAAAGAACAAAAAATGTTCATGCTGTACTAGAAATATGTTACTGTACTTTCAAATCGTGTCGTAGTGCTCCTGTGAAAAAGGCTGAGTCACACCCTCATTTGTTTCTATCTTATTTTCTGGACTGTGGCCTTCATGACCACAGGCCTTCATGGCCTTCATCTCTTCTACATGACCTCTCAGTGAGGCGGGGATGGGGCCCTGATCAAAGCATGAGGATTGGAACATCCAAATCATGACATCTGCTGATGTGTTGATCTAAAACCACCTATTCTAAATTATATTGTTTGCCATATTATTTGGTTTGGGACTTTGCAGTGAGCGGTTGGACTACACTTGTCTATATTTTTAACACCATAAAACATTTTTTTTTTAACATTTTTAACACCATAAAACATTTCACCTTACCGTTAACTGATAAGGATAGACCAGCCAACATACTCTAAGCCACAGATGACTGAGCAGAGGGTTCTCTGACTTAAAAAATAAGTTATATGCAACTTAAATTAAGAGAAATTTGTTCACATTACCAAAGCATGTTTTGTTCTAGAAAACCACTCATTGCAGGATTACAGGACGTGTGTGTACCCCTGATGCATTAAAAATGGCACTCAACCAACTGAAATCTACCTCAGATTATTCAAGAACACATTTATGAAGCAAAATAAGCATGAGCCCAATTTTGGACCCAACTTACTTCCCAGATGGTCTTTGTCCTTTTCTTCGGAACAAAAAAGTGGGCAAGCAATTTCTAGCTGCCTCTGATAGACTATTTCACAAACTCCCCAGGAGACTATTTTACAACCTCCCCAGCGCATTTATAAGAAACCTGCTATAAATAGCCCTTCAGCCCTCACATTCCCATCAGCAGCTGAGGGGCCAGGTGAAATGTAAATTGCCCTGATTCTAATTCCATAGGATCACTACTAGTTGAAAATTCCCAGAAATCCTACTGAATGTTCTGCCATTAATAACTTTTTTCTTTTTTCATCATTTTCCAAACTAGTAGGAGAGGTGCTATGGTGAGTGCTGGGGTTGCTGGCACATTGAGGAACTGGGAGAACTGGGAGACCAGAATCATCATGTGCCAATCAGTCACTCACTAACCTTCAAATATGCAATATGCAAATAAACTATATGGGTGGGAAATAATGTATTGCGTTAAAGGGTTTTATCCTCAAAATATAGTTAGTTAGTCAAAGCCAGATGTGGGACAAATTTGTTATGATACTGTAATGACAGCAATAAAAGGAAAACAACCCCCAAATAAGGGGAGATTGATCAAAATAATCACAATGCATGAACTCAATGGGGCAGTCATCACACACTCAGAAAAAGATTACAGTGGGAATATGGCTTTGATATAAGTAGTGACAAAAGCAAGCTAGTATAAAGCCTATAAATTTAGCTCCATTTTTACTAAATTGAATATATTTTCAAATACATAGAAATGTCTACAACATAAAAAAAACTGAAGAAAAAAGGAGAATTCCAAGTCTTTCCTTTTGTATACCATTCTTGTGTGAGTGGATTCCTTGATAACAAACCCATATTGTTTTTATAATTAAAAAATAAAGCCAATGTACCCTGTTGACTCAGGCTTTATGTCTGTGACTGGAGTGTAGACAACCTTAAAGCCTAAGGACCTGGGTTTGCGACTGAGGCCAGGAGGGAACAACCAAAATAAACCAATAAATAAATCAAAATGCTTTTCTCCTTCCTGATGCCTGTCTATCTGGCTTCTTTCCTGCTTGCCTTCCTCCCTCTTTAAAGCAAAACAAAACAAAACAAAAAATAAGGCCAATAAAGAAAACAATGAGAAGTAATTAATGTAAAGCACTTAGCACAGTCTAGTAGTCTTTGATGAATGGTGTTGCATGGTTATTTCTTTCCAGATACTATTTGTTTGAATTCCAGAATTCAAACAACTTTCTGGAAACCTAACAGACTTTGGTAACATGCAATTTGTTCTGTTCATGTGTGTCCTGGAGCTGTTCTCTGGATGATGGTTATCTTGATGTGGTGATGGCTCTGTGGGTACATACATTTATCAACACATCAAATTCTACACTTTAAATATAGGCCGTTTATTGTATGTCAGTTATACTGCCACAAAATTGTTTAAAAAAAGAAAAAAAAAGTGGAGCTACAATTTTCACCAATAATAATATGAAATCAGAATGAAAGATTTCTAAAGTCTAAGTTATTTAGGTGATTTTAATATGAAGACATGAACATTAGACTTAAATCAAGTATGTATTTAAAATTTTTAAGTGTAACCATTGAAAGGAAAGAAATAGATGGCATAGCTTCCAAATTACGAAGGGAGAAATTAGAATGAAGATTTGAAAAGCAGGAAAAGAGAGAAAAAGAATAGAAAATTTGAAGTGATATTCATAACTCAGTAACTCAGTGCAGATCTAAGTTTACCTTAAAATGCAAAGATTATCATCAAATAACAAGAAAAAGTATTCATTTTTAAATCATTTCATCTCCCCAGGTAGAGGGAGTATATGTATATTTGTGTGTATATGGGTATATACACACATGTATATGTATATGTGTGTACATATGTGTATATATGTGTATTATACACATCATATATATATGTATTCCGAGGAGCAGATGCCTCTTCTCAAGTCAGCTTGTTATAACTGCTTTTCTGAAAACTTGAAGTTAATGAGATATTTCTTCACACCAGGAGAATTGAATTGGTGGGGAGGGAAGAGAAGGGAAGTGGAAGGGAGACAAAGAGAGCTGGCAAATAGAAATATGTTTTTTTTAAGAATACAGAAGTGTTTTTATTTTTTCATTTGATGATGTCAAGCCCAAATGCTGACCTGACATGTATTCCCATAGAACTTTTCTCTTACATGTACAACTCAGCAGACTGGTGAGTCCAAGGGAAGTACCATTATCACTAAATGGAGCATACCAGTATTCCAAAAGTTTATTCCAACCTGCTTCTTCTTCTCTACTTGAAAACATCTTCATTATGTTCTAGGAGAAGATAGAGCCACAGAAAGATGGAGGTACCCAAGGTCAGTCTGAGCCAGTCAGGTTTGTCGTATGGTGGCTCCCGAACTAAACTTGGACGGCTCTATGTGATGGGCCTTGGGGAGCTGGCTGGGGCCAGTGGTGGAAATATGTCTTTATGCTATAACCCCAGCAAAAGAGTAAAGGAAATGCCTGTGAAGTCTGGCTGATGACTAAGATGATGCAGGATTCCTAATGGGCCAACCCTGCTGGGTATGATGGCTTCACCTCTGGACTTCCCAGCGCCTCTTCTCTACTCGGAAGCCTCAAGAGAAAGAGGCCTTCCCTGCATGGTGGACTAGAACTCTTCTGAGAAATGTGAACTAAACTTAACCAAACCAGAGGGGGCAATTCATCCATTCTTTCATGGGCTCTGCAAACGAGATAGATGGTTCTAATCAACATTATCTGGAAAACATGAGAAATTCTTCCCAGAAATGAATTCTTTAGTCTTATTTCAAAAGGAGGCCATGTGACTCCATGGGCAGCATGCACCAGGCAGCACTCTCCCAGCCTTGACTGACTTCACATGTGTTGCGGTTGATGTGCAGGAATTGTGAGCAAGACCCTAGCTGACTAGCAACAGTCTTGTGGCTCATTGCCTGGAAACATTATCTCCAAATATCTTTCCCTGACCAATGATTTAGGAATCTGGGATCCTGGCCTGATCTTTGGGGTGCTAAAATAAAAAATCACATCCAACTTAAAAGACAGGATTTCGCATACCAGCTCTGTTATGTTGAGGGTAGTGAGGGAGTCCACCACCTTATCATTGAGCACCCTCTCGCCCCCCAACCCCCCACCACTTAACAAGCAACAAAGGGAGTGAGAATATTGGTCTCACAACTTTTTCCATAAAGTAAATGAAAGAGGACAGGGAAGACGTACTTGGCAAACTCATAGTGGATTGTAGATACACAACACAATTATTAATATTAAGATAATTTAAAACTTTCATACTGTCTTTGCCTACATGATATCACTTCTGTGGAGGAAGCTAAGATGTTTTAGCGACATCTACGACACTGCCTGCCTGTGTCCACTGGCCTCACTCCTCTCCTTCAAGAACAAACATGTGCTCCTCCTACCTTTAGAACTTCCTTGATCTTTTGGTCTAAGTTCATTGGTCCTGGGGTGGGTATTTATCCACATTGCACCAAATTGCATCCAATAGCACCTCTCTCTTACTTGGACCACATTTCCATGCTCAGGGATAAGCACCTAATTCTGTCAGTTGATTCCCTACCCTTTCCCATGTTTTTCAGATATGAAACTAGAACATCCTTTTTCTGTCTTCAGATACAAAACTTAGAAACTATTACTAGTCACAAAGCAGAAGTGCTTTGCCTGACTATTCTGGGAATTGAGTGGGAGAAGAGTGATGAGTCCTATGTTTCAATGAATTCTCTGATTTCAAATAAAATATGCCTACTTTCAGAGGTCTCATCCAAAAATCAAGGCTCCCAGTCTAAACTCCCTATGTTTTATCCTCTTGAGAGAATAAGCCTCTGGTGTCTTACTATGGTGGGAGAGGGGTGAACTATTAATTGTGTGATGTAGGACAGGGAGTCTGGAAATCTAACTTATATTAAGGAAATTTTCACCAGTTTCTTTCATGTTAGTCTCATCTTCAAATACAATTTCAGTGGTACCTGGGACAACTAATTTCCTGAGTCTTTGAAGGCTTCTCCAATGCAAATTGGATTGATTTTCTGATTCACATTGTTGCATTGATAGTCGACCATCTGACTTCCAGCTTCCAAAATACTGTCATGGTATATTTTTGACTTGAAGCAAATCCTTTCATCTCATTTTAATGGAATTTCAGAAGGAAGCAAGAAGTAGACAAAGACAGTGTGCTAAACCCATCTTTAGCTAAAAGTTCAAGGTCTTTAAAGACTCATTGATGTTTATAGTATTTTCAACCTTCTTTGATATCTCCTGGCCCCTGGGGCTCATATACTGCCATGTTTAACCTCTACTTTTGTTACCACTTCCTAGCCTATTTAAAATGAGAAATTCTTTGACATCCTCCTTCTCCCTGTACATGGTGTTAAAGTAAAAAAAAACTGGAGGGAGAGACAAAGAGCGAGAGAGAGAGAGAGAGAACCCTTTATTAAAGCTGTGCCTTCATCCTCTCTGGTTGTCTCAAGACAACACACCAACACTACTGGATCATTCCATTTGGCAGCACATGTCTTAATACGTGTGCTTAACACGTCCATCTTCAAGGGAAAGATATCAGGGAGGGAGGGAAGAAGAGAGGGAGAGAGAGAGAGCAAGAGATCTCAACTTTACTTCTTGGCCTTCAATGGGATACTTTTTTCTTATCACAAATGTAGATAATTTTCATGTATTTCTGTTTACTGCAATTTGGCTAATATTTCATGGCATTGCTGACTCTATGTCCATTTCGCTTGGTCAAGTGACCTCTGGGGGACTTTAAACCCTAGCCCTTCATACAAGAGCATGCCCTAAATACAGCCCAAATTGAAGAAGATGAAATCCTGAAATTTGCAACAATATGGATGGAACTAGAGAGAATTAGGCTTAGTGAGATAAGTCAGAAGGAGAAAGACGCATCATATGATTTCACTCATAGATGGTAAATGGAGAAGTCAAACAAATTAACTGAGTAAAATGAAAATAGACTGTAGAATCAAATTAGTGGTTACCATAAGGGGAAGGAGGAGTGAGGTGAAAAAATTGGGTAAAAGGGGTCAAATACATAGTGAAGGATAGACATGAACTGCTGGTGATAAACTTAATGCATTATGTACAGATGCTGATTTACAGTGAAGCAAACCTGAAACCGTGTAATGCTATGATACAATGGTCCTTCAATCAAGCTAAAATTAAATTACACTTCATTCATGTATTCTAGTAATATTTTATCAATTGACGTAATGTAAATGCACTCTGATAACTTAATATACATTGTAATAGACACATACTGAATAATAGTTTATCAAGATTAATAACTTAATACGTTATAATAATTTGAGTTTAAATGTCTGGTATTTTAGGTGCACATAACCGGTCACTATTTATAACTTTACTTCTATGGGAAAAGTGGAAAGTGAATTCAGAGGGCCAAGAACATTCTTTAAAAACAAGGTATTGGGGCACTGCCAGTTAGGAAATCATACAGATGGATGGTCCATTATTTATATTTTAAATGTCTTTAACTTATATTTTAATTTTTTAATTTTCTGACTGTTTCAAATCTAGCTTTATAACCAAACCCTCCTGAAATAAGAAATGAACCCAAAATATGATTGTTCCAGCTGGCTGCATCTCATGACCAGGACTTCAGAGGCCCTTGTTTCCAAATCTCTGCCATTGGAGGGATTAGAGAAACCTACAGCTCCTCTGGTCTTATCCACTTCCATCAGCTCTATTTTTGTATTTCCATATTTAGTGCACAGAGCTATCTTTATCACCCCAGCTGACTGGCATGGGGGTCCCCAGGGTATACTAGCCATACAGGACTGTTAAAGCATACTTCCTACCCTGCAAACAAGACAATGCAAAATGCAGGATAGACATCAGCAAACAGTCACAATGCTGGAAGAAGTGTGTGTTGCTGAAGATTTCTTTGTACTGTTTTATGCACTATTAAGGGTGTAATGTTTGCAGTTCTCTGGAAGTTAGTTTTAGACTGTGTAATGAGATATATTCCAAAACCTAAATTCACTTGAAAACATTATGGTAAGATGTTCATTAGAACCATATAAATCCATTTTTTAATTGGAAATTTTTTTTTAAACCTCTGTTACCCTTATTCTCAATTGAAGAATCCATAGTTAGGAAACCTTAATGTTCTAATAGGTCAAACCTCAAAAACTGCCAAGCCTCTGCTTGTTTTTCAATTATTCTGGGCTCATACCTGTAAGAGTGACCAGTTCAATGTATCAAAACGGAGAAGACTGTGAATCCTAAGCAGATAATAGAGTCTCAGCCCAGGTTTCAGATGCTATTAATGTAACTGCAGCAGCGCTATAGTTCTTCTGCTTGATTTACTTTGTACAATACAATAGCCAGTAAGCACCTGAAGCTGCTGAGCACTTATATAGTAAAGCTTGTCCAAACTGAGGTTATGGAGCAAGATTTCAAAGATTTGATATCCCCAAAATAGAGTAAAATAATCCATTTTTTATATTGATTGCATTTCAAAATGAAAATGTTCTGATATATTGGGCTAAATTAGTTACATTCTTGAAATTAATTGTACTGGTTTCCTTCTCTTGTAATATAAAATGACATTTTTGTCTCGCATTATATTTTTATTGGACAGTACTGATCTAGAAGCTTCTCTAATAGATAGTATAACCAGTATCTTTAAGATTGAGAGTCAGAGCTAGAGCAGGATTTTACTGCAAATCAGACTAATCACAGGAGAGTATGACTTGAGGAATAGTTAAATCAGTCCCTGCATGTTGAGTTCCCTCATCCAGAGAATTTTCATCCCCCGCCCCCACTGGACAGTTAAGTGCTATCTGTAGATGCAACCACTGGTTGAGATGCATGTGACTGTCGTGGATGTCATACCTGCCTTCCATAGTACTTTCCTGATTGATAACACTGTCCTCATTTTCATCACATAGTTATTAATTGTGCTCATTTCACAATAAAGGAGCTGGATGGTGAATCAGGACTTCGCCTGTTTTGGTTTTTGGTGCTTGTTTCCCCACACCATTGCTGCTAAAATGAAAAATAGGAATCATTTCACAGACTATGGAAGCCTAGATGTGATTTTTTTTTTTAAAGTTTAATGGAAAATTAAACTCTTAACATTCTATTTATGGGCAGCTGCCGACTCATTATTTTAGGAGCATTGTTGCCAGTAACAAACACTCTCACTGAGAGCTCAGCTGACCCTGAGTATTAATGTCTACAAAAAACTCAGCCCCAAATTTCTGATGTAAAATTACCAGATTATTGAATTAAAAACATATTGGATGTCATCGCTGCCAGCAAAAAATTGTGTAATTGTTGGTAAAAATAAAACAAAAACAAAAACAAAAAACAATAGTGATTTCAGGAGCAGACTAAAAACAAAACAATAACATCTTTGTAAAGTTCTGGAATTGTTCTGCTGCATTTCCCAGTCAGATTTGCTGACCATCTTGTCTGCCCATAATTGTTTGCTGCCATTCATTTCCTCCAATTGTCAATTATTACTAAAAACAATTATGAAAAAAAAGTGTCTTTGTTTCCTGTTGCTGATGAATGCAGTGAAGTCATAGACCAGGCAAGCGCATCATAATCTTTTCCATTGCAGTGAATTATGCTGTAGCCAACAGGATACAGCTCTTTACGGGGCAAAGACGCTGTAAATGGGGCTGAATTAGCACAGACATTATTGCCAGCACAACAGCAAGAAGTTAGCACTGGCACACTGCTCTCTGCTTTTTAAAAACGTACTGACTTTTGTTTGGATTTTAAGGTCGCACATGCTTATCCTAGAAGTAGAAAAAAAAAATCACTCTTACTCCACCAACTACAGATTCCTACTGTTAAACATGTCTATATATGCAATTCTAGTTCCTTTTTCATATATATATAAGTATATATATATATATGTATGCTTTTTAAGAAAAGGAATCATACCGTATCTATAATTTTGTTGCCTTCTCTTTTTCACTTAACTTCATTTACTATGAACAGTTTTTAATGCCATGGAATATTTTAATGCTATTTGACATCTCTATAAAATTCCATATCGTGGAGCATTATTTAGCAATTCCTTATCTTTGTACATTGTGATTAGGTCCAAAATGTGTCTGCTATAAATAGATAAGCATTATTTTGCCCACAATCTTTTTTCAATTTCTGAACATATCCTTGGAATAAACTTGCTACGATAGACAATCACTTTTTACTCAAGATCTTTCTTGTGCATTTTGAAGTAAATATTTAGAATAAACCATCCAGAAAGTTTTCTGCACAATAAAGGAACATACAGGTATTAGCAGGTTTATAATAAAAATGATATATGTACCTTCCTAATGGAGAAACAAGCGATGTACTTTAATGATTAGAAAACTTAAAAAAAATCTTAAATTGATCTATTCAAAATACCCTTCAGGGCAGTCGGTTTGGGGTTTGTAATTCCATGAAATCCTGTTCCAAACTCTCCTAGCTCAACTAACCTCCAAACCATGTAGGAGCCCACAGGTGACTTTTCAGTGATTCTATGACCTCATGGTTTCCTAAGGAGCTTACTTCAGGCAGCCGTCTTCTGCATGGTCCCTGGACTGGGCTGAGCACAGCAGTTAGCCGATTCTGCCACTAGAGGACAGCCAGGGACAGTGAGAGGAATTCACATGCTTCTTGGTCTGGGCTTTCTGAATAACTTTTATCAGATTAACATGGGGAAATCAAAAACAAGGCCCTGTGGGGAAAACAGCTTAGGAAATACATACATGCATACAAGCATACATATATACATGCATGCATTCACACATATTAAATAGACTGATCGTATTTCCTTGAGACAAAAGCTGGTCATGGCTTTTGAGCTTCCTCAAAAGACTAGGCCCAGGGGCAACTCAACTGCACCTTCTACCCCACATTAGAAAGGGCCCTGTTTATTAAAAATGGGACAAAATTGACAGTCTGGAAATGTGAAAACAAACGGTACTGTCCCACTTAAAACACTATGTAAGGTCAGCCTAAAACAAATAAGAAAACCTCTGTGGTAGTGAGTGGTCTACCGGCCTTCAGCCAGTACAGTCCACGTACATCCCAGGGACTCTGGTTCTCGTGGCAGCGGGGGAAGGCAGGGGGTGACAACTAACCAAGATGAATAAAATAAAGTGCTTCTTCCTCCTCTCTTCCCACCTGCCTGCCTCTGCTTGCCTTCGTTCCTGCCTGTACCTTTCCTTTAAAGAAAAGAAAAAAAATGAAAAGAAAACCCTTGTATATAAACTATTCCCGTTTCCTCAGAGATAACCCAAAAGTTTCCCAATTCTGAGGACTACCACAATTAGGAACAATTAATGACAAGCCAACATGTTAAAAATCAGGTTATAGCATGAACAATCAGTTCTTAGATCTTTGCAATTGAAGAAAATGAATCCAGAGCAAATACTCAACCTTCTCCATGGGAATTAGCAGGAGCTTGTCCTTTGACTTTATATGCATCTGGATTCAGCTTTGTGACTCATTCTCAGTGGACAGGCACTTAACCTGTTTTGAGAATCTGTTTTCTCACCTGGAAAATGTGACTAGCAATGGAGCCTGTCCACTGGTGGCTCTGAGCATTAGGAGAAAGGCTCTCCAAGACTTGGCATATAGTAAATGCTCAATGCCACTGTTCTTATCATTTCCAGTTCTCTGTTAAGATGTTTTCCATTTCCAGATATTTACTTACTATTTCTACCTGATCTTCCCACTATTGCCTCAAATTTAATGTGTAAAACCTAATTTCCTCGTCTCCTTCACTGATGCTCTGACCTGCTGCTTCCTCTTTGATTGACTGTTTCTTGAATAGACCATAAAACAGGACATTCATTAACATTTCTTCTCCTATAACCATGTCCAATTAGTTTACAAAACATGTTGATTTGCCCTCTAATGTGTCTCCATCTGGTTTCTTTCTCTCTGCTGTCACCAGAACTCAGGCCTTGGTGACCTGCTCTCCTTCTGTTCTACCACATCCTATCTCAAATAGTCAGATCTTATTGACATCATTTCCACTTTCAAAACCTCTCAGTGGCTCCCCTGTGTCTTTAAATTAGATTCTAAACTCCTTAGTTGGCATTACAGTCCAGCATGATCTAAGCCCAACTTCCTCTACTTCTGTCTTGTTCCATCTGCTCATTGCCTCTGCTCATGTCAAGCAGGCTGATTTCCCTGGTATAGCTGTCAGATTTAGGAAATGAAAACATAGGACACTCAGTTAAATGTGAATTTCAGATAACCAACAAATAATATTTTCATGCAAGTATGTCGCAAGCAATAGGTCTCATATGTACTCATGTAAGAAGATGGATTTATACTAAAAATAAATCTGCTTATCTGAAATTCACATTTAACTGAGAGCCCTGTATTTCAGCCCAAGAACATTCCTATTGCTGCCTGTTCACACAGATCCATTCTTCTGTCTCTCTCAGTGTACCCACCCTCGTGCCTCTCTGAAGACTCTTGAATCAGGCCTTCCTTATCTAGTCCCTACTATCTACATCACTCATTTGATTCCTTAGGGATCCATAGGGTATTTTGTGTCCTATATAATCCTCTTTCTCCAAGTAAATGTTGAGCTTATCAAAGATAAAGACAGTATTAAAAGTAAGACAGCTTAAGAACTATGCCTTGGTAGTATGACCTGTAAAATAGGGTGTAAGGGAAGGAGAGTATGGGACTCAGAAACTTCCAGAGGCCACTGATCTGGGCTGAATGTGCTCGTGGACACACAAAAATCAACACCTCCACAGTATCAGACCAATATGCCTGCCTCACCTTGTCATGCTTATTCCCACCCACTTCAAGGCCTCCTACTCTGTAGTTTACATTTGGTGATTACCTAAATTTCTCACCACTTCGTACAGCCTCTTCATTAATCCAGTTTTATTTATATTTAAATGTGAAGGCCAAGAGTGGCTCTACTATATAACCTGTAAACACAGTGATTGCAGGAGCTTAGATGGAAACCATACAATAAATTCTTATTTAATTAATAGCTAAAATTATGTAACACACTCAGGAATGTGGAAACACACCAGAAAACCTGTGAAACTATTAAGCAATTTCTAAAAGATCTATTTTAAATAACTGACATGTTATAAATACATTTATAAGCATCTTTGGGTAGCTAGAAATCAATGACAAAAATCAGCAACAAGACTTCCAAAAGTAAAAAAAAAAGTATTTTTAGAATAAAATATAAAACTCATAATTATAGCTATTAAACCTTCAATAGTATTTAAGACACTTTGAATCTTATAAATACACAAATGTGTCAAATGAGAAAGTTGCTTTGAAACTACAAAAGGAATGAGTTGACTGCAACAGAAATCAGGACTGCTGTATGCAATGTCTGTCACTAGACCTGGATGGAGTGACCATTAATAAGATGTCAAATTTCACTTTGCAGCATTGGAGTACCCTGGAAATATGTGTGAAACATTTGTTTATTTCTTCAGAACCATCATATTTATCCAAAAATTGATTTTATTTCTATTTTTTTGTTGTTTTACAATTTAAGTTCCACTAAGAAAGCTTGCTCTTTCTGTTCAAATATTGTGCTCTGCTATAGTTTCCATGGAATGATTATAATGTTCTAATCAGAAGAAAAACAACAACAAAGCTCTTAAATCTTCCAGGAAAGAGACCCACAGGGAGACAGAGCCCAGGGTTGGTCCCCTGTGCCAGTTATAATCTGGCGGGCTCACCTCTTCTGGTTTCCAGCTTTGCTATCTTCTTGTGACAGATTCTAAACATACTCATCGCAAACTGGAAGAAGCCAAATAATAGGAACACATTTTCCTCTGCTCTTCCTTTTCAATAAACCAACAGAGCCGTATTACTTTGTCATTGTGATCACATGAATCAAGTTACTTCAGGACACAAATGTGGGTGTTATCAGTTGTGGGTGCAAATATGGCACATCATTTAAACAAATGTACTAGTTTAATGCAAGGAATGTTAGTTAAAAGAATGTGGAATGTCCTGAGGAGCTTTCCAAGTTTTTGTGGGAAGCAGCAACTGTCCTTGGATTTAATCCATTTCCTTTCCATCTTTCCTCTTCCAAATCCAGAGACATTTTCAGGTTGCTCAGAAAATAGATGTTGAAACAATTATTTAAATGTAAATAATTACTCTAAAAGTTTGTATCACAGGAAGCCGTTCAGTCCTAATTTTTGTGCTTTTGGAAGATTCTCTTTTGTCAGAAAATGACTCAGAGAAGAAAATTGGTATAAAAAAGTACCTTTATCTTCTCTTAACTTTATACAAAATTTAAATTTTAGTTAGAATAAATTTTCTAAAATTGACCATGATTTCTTGAGGACCTATAAGAGGCACTCTAAACTAGTATCAATCCAAGAAATGGTACATAGTACCACACTTTAAAATGAATAGAAAAACAGACATATGATCAATACATTACTTTTCAAAAATCATCTTCAGTGAGATTATTCACACTAATCCTCTTTCAATAATGATATTGAGGGAAACTTAGTGGCAAAGTTATTTTAAGGAAATGACATTTTTAGACATATTTTTGTTGTTGAAAATCGAAGATGTCATAGCTGAGGTCGATTTCCACATTTCTTCAGAGATTCAAACAAAGCTCAGTACAAAGTTCCATGAGGATCTGCCTTCAAATCGTATAAACCTTCTGTGGCTGATACTCACTAGTTCATGATAACGCCTGAGACACAACCATAGACAGTCTTAAAATGACACTTACCTTCATTTGCAGACATGGAATCATTTCAAGATCATCCCTCTACTGAAGAGTCTCTGTTTCCGCTTCGCCAACCCTTAACAAGTTTCTCTTCCAGGTGTCTTAACACCTAGACATTGCAGTTCTCTTTTCTAAAGTGCTGTCATCATCTCCATTGCCCAAATCCAGTTCAAAAGTTGAGAGAGAAAAAAAAAATCAAATTTGCAAACTGTTTACGCCTCACAAGGACAGTGCAGCTTTAAGCTTTGAGCTCAATGAATGAAAGGTTGTTTGGCAACATGGCAGGCACACTTCCTCCTATTCTTTCTGAACTTAGTCTTCCTGCCTCTAGTGGGGCTCTTTCCTTTCCTGGACTATAAATAGGCTGGTCATAAGAGATCTGAGGAAAGAAGAAGGCAGGAAATGTATTTGATTTCAAAAAGCAGCCTTAGATGTACGTGTGTGTTCATGTTTCTTTCAAGTCAATCCTAATAAACAAGCTAAGGAAAAGTCAGCTTTGGTGTGTGCACCATAGTCAAACTTCTCTTTAGTTTCCTATAGCCTCGCTTTTGCTATCAGTTGTTATTTCCCAAAGCAAAGCTTGGGTTTGGAAATGCAGCATTTGCCATATAATACTGAGAAAAACCCACACTGAATCCTTCATTTCATGTCATATAAATTGAATTTTCAAGGGACAATGGGTCAGGAGCAATAGCGATTTCCATACTTCTTTTCATTCAGAAAGGAGGAAGTGAAGTGCTTTTGAGGCAAGGTTTGACAAAAGAAAGACATCATTAAGTGAATAAGAAAGGCGCATGCTTCTAGTTCAAAGACATAATAAAGTTGAGGTTAGAAATACGTCATCCACCTGCCGTAAACTCACAGGCTATCTATGGAATTTCTGCTCAAAGTTGCTAAAGTCTCTCCTAATTACATACAACACAGACTAAAAATTAGGTACATTTGCATATCAGATTAGTAGAACAAAATGTTTATATTGTCTGATACCATTGAAGTGTGGAGACATGTAAACGGATATAAACTATTAAGAGGACCCTTGTCAACTTCTTTCAAAATGTTATGTGCACACATGCTCACAAGATACGATTGATTCTGTGAAGTGGGAGTCAGGTCTGGAATGAGGAAACGACTTCATTTGTGTTCTAGATATTTCGTCTTCTTTTCACTTTTATACTGTGCCTGCCATGCTTTCAAACGTAATCATTCTGAAGGCGTAATTTTAAAATTTGTTTTATTACTTCTTTTTTTTCCCCATTGCTATATGCCTGTTAGGGTATTGAATTTGCACATCACACCAGACCCACCACCAGCGTTCTGTGCCCTCCACCTTGTTAACCACTTACTTCCCTTGTTTCTTAAGGTCCTTCACATGATTCTGTTGGTTATCTGTTCACTGCCTCTCATTTATCTAGTGGTCATTCTGCGCTTACTGTCTGCCAGCAGGTGCTCTTCACATCGGGCTAGCCTGAGAAGTGCTGCAGGGACACAGAGAGTCTCCTCCTAGAAGGGCTACTCAGCACTGTCCACTGACTAGTAGCATCAGAAGCACTGATGTGGGATGTGGGGTTCAGAGACAAAAAACCAGGAAAGCATTTGTGCAACTCAGTAAGTTTATTAGAAGGACAGAGAGAAGAGACAGCAGAGGGACAGGATTCTGTGGACAAGCAGGGAACTGCTGTACCTTTGTGCTGAGAGGTGGAAGACAGACACCCTCACCAGGCATGGGAGGCTTTGAAGCAGACTGCATTCCTAGAAAAGAATGTTTGATTCATTCAAGGAGTAAAAGAAAATGGTCATAAGGGATATTAAATGAGACACCAGCTAGGGCTTGCATTCTGTAAAACTTGTCAGGGGGTCTGTGAAATAGTCCATGGGCCCATTGAAGGAATTTATGGTTTCCTATTTCCTGGGAGGCCTAATCCCTTTGGCTCTGTCAATTCTTTGTTTGCTTGAAAATTTACAGAAATGCTACATGTCTTTTCCTCTTTCCCTGATCAGTGTTAGGATTACAATCTTGGGGGAGGGGGCGTCCAGCAATCTGAATTTGAATTTTAGGTAATTCTGATGCTCATTGCTGTATGAGAAATACTGTTCTATCGTACTTTTTTGTGTGTTCTGTTAATAGCCCACCTTCAAAAGGATTTGAGACAATTGCTTTTTTTATCTAAGAATACAGAAAACTTTCACAATGTTTTTTATGTTGGCAACTCCTGTTTAGAAGGCTAGAAGAGTCTGTATACACGAGGCTAGGAAGACACACTGGTTTGGAGCTGTTACCTGAAGCAATGCAGACAAAGCAGTGGGAAGAGTAAGCTGAGGGTGTCTGAGAAGCAAAAGTATTCTCATATTTGGGGTAGTCGTGAAACAAACAAACACAATACATTCAAAGTAAATTTCACTAGTCTGTGTGTATTTGAAAATTCTGAGTCGCCTGCAATAAGATACAACCAAGGAAATGGAAAACTGTATAGATGAAATCAAAATGTCTTACCTCCTATTTTTGTTTAATGATTCAATTATTGTTTTCCCACCTGGCCATTTCTTGTTCATTTGCAGCCTTCATGCAAAGTCCTGTAAAATAGAAACAATAGGCTGAACGCTGACTTCACCCAGAGCTGGTGAGGGAGACGCAAACGTATCTACACCCCAGGCACAAATGGGAGGGCAAACATTTCTTTAAAAAGAGAGAGAGACAGAGAAAGGAATGAAGAACCTCTTTGCACTAGAAGGAATGAAGGAAGAAGTCCCTGATGGTCAGGATATAATTGCCGCAGTATATTGAAATGGTTAAAAGGTACAGAAGTTGACTTTGGCAGGAAAATGGTTGGCAACGGGGGTATGTTTCTGAAGCAAACTGTGCTTGCATCTCAAAAGAGTGAACTCTTCAAAGAAACTATACCTTTACCAGGCTTTCATTGTTCTCTGGAAACACTCTTTTTCTTCTTATGGAGAAATACTTTTTGTCTCAAAAGGGATGGCTTCCTAGAGCAACCCCTATAGCCTGTCTCTGAAAGGGAAGCATTAAAACACTTATGGAAACAGAAAGGCTCTATATTCTTAATCTAAAATGAATCATGGATGTTCCCAAAAGGCACAAGAGGGGGAAGAAGTCAAAGACCTCCTGGGAAAATGTTGCTATGACTTCGTTCAACTATATTAGTTTCATAAATGGAGGAAAATACTTTTTTTTTTAAATTGTAGTCACCAACAAGAAATTTCAATATATAAAATATAGAAATGACGCAAGGAGAAGTCTTGGAGGAAAATTAAAAAATACATAAATAAAATCTGCAAAGTATCGCTCAAATAAATGGAATGCACTGAATGTATTTGAGCCCGTTGATCTTGAGGGCATTTTAAGTAATAACCTATCTTCATTCACAAAGTGCAGAAGGTCTAGATGATTATTAAATTGAGGGGAACTATGTTCCTGGGACTTAAACTGTTATACTAATGAAAATAAATCAGAACTCTGGAATGACTAATCGAAGGATGCAGGAAAATTCTAGATCTCTAAGTTTTTGCAGGAAAATGGAAACGATGGTTGGAAATTGGGAATAAGGTCTGTTATAAAAATATGTAAAAGTTAAAAACTATTTGGAGGAACTAGAAGACTTAATGGGATAGAAATGCAACTTTTCCATGCATTTCATTAAAATTGAAGTGTGTCCTTCAGTAGTTTAGTTTTATTAAGACTATCTCTTAGTAAAAAATATGTCTATAATAACCCCAGGAAAGGGGAGAAATGAAACCATTCACAATATCTGCCAGGAGAAGCCCGCCTTGGTAAATTTCAGAGGGAAAATCTAAACCATATTGCCTTCATTGGACTTGGTTTGGCTTCTGTTGTGGTATTTTGTTCCTTTGCCATACATTAAAAATAAAACAGCACTCGTTTCCATGTAATAAATAAAAAAAGTGGGAGGGATGATTTTGAGACTGATAAAAAAAAATGCCTATAGCATTTTCAGTTTTGTCAAGACTAAAATCTGATGTCATAATAACTAAAGGAAATTCCAACTGGTATTGTGGTAAGATTTTTTTCTACTGGTTTTGAAACATGGACACTTTCATTTTGCTATCACTGCCAGTTGTGTGTCCCTTTGCAAAAAGCCTTTGGATTCAACCGTAAGATGGTTTGTGAAATTAATCACTGTTGGAGGCAGGAAGAAACAGAATATGCAGAAAGGAAAACAGGCAATGTATGGCACACATCTGAAGGCAGAGAGAGATTATCATGGGTTTCAAGAACAATGGTTCCCAAATAGTACCTTATTTTTCTACAACCTCTGGAAGGAAGTAGAGGGAAGAGTATGGCGGTGAAGTTGATTTAGCCATCAAAGGTTAAAATTTATCATTTTGGCAATCACTCTGGTCTAGCAAAAAGACAAGTGGTAGGTTGGTTGCAGATTTAATAATCAATAGGTTTCTTGATTAAACAATAGATAAATTCACAATAGTCAATATACTCTATTATCCCCTGAACTATATAATTATACAATTAATAAAAATAGCATATACTGAGTTTAATCATCAAGTTAAAGACAATCTACAAGCTTTGGAATTCTAACATAAATTGTGGGGTACAAATTCATCCCCAATTAGGTTAAGTTAAAATAACTGTATTTTAGAGTTGCGTCCAGGCTAAGAGACTCTCCGTTGCTGGCCTTGAAGCCAACTGCCATGTTAAGAGCTGTTTATGGAAAATGCCACATGGCAAGGAAATGAGAAGTCTCCCTCTAAGAGCCAGCAAAAACTGAGGCGCTCAAACCAACAGCATATAAGGAAATGGATGCTGCCAACAAATAAAGGAGCTGAAAGCAACGCTTTCCCCATGCTCAGATGAAACCAAAGCCCCAGCAATACCTTAATTACAGACTTGAAAGTCTCTGAAGCAGTGGATCAACTAAGCCATATCTGGCCTGGCAGGCTCTAGGAAAATGTCCTATCAAGATGGTTTACAGTAGTACTCAAAGTAGTCATACACATAACCATGTATATGTGACATCTTTGCCGCATTTTATGGGACAGCGTCAAATCACCGATCCTGCCCTTACTCATGAGTTGGGATCAAAGGGCATGATATCCAGAGACAGAGGATCATGGGAACCACCCTAGAGTCTATCTGCCACATGGAGAGACAGCCTAGAGAACAGAAATAGTGCCACATACAGTGTTTCCTAGAGGCGGAGTAGACACAACTTAAATTTTCTTCTTTCAAAGCAATGGGACTTCAATAATGTTAAGTTTATTCACATTGTTTTGAAACAGATATCTAAGATTTTCTCATCCTGCAAAACTGAAACACTCATGCTTTAAAATTTTTTTAACTGATTTAATTTTATTGAGGTAACTTTGCTTTACAAAATAATATAAACCCATATTGCAGGTTCCCCATTCCACAGATAGATGACAACATACCCTGACCACCACCAAAATACCAAAAGTGCTTCATCATCGTTCATTAGATCCCACCACCACTTGTCCCCACCCCCTGCCCCCTTTCTTACAGTAACCTCAGTTCTATTGCTAATGTCCAAGGGTTGCTTTTTGTTTAGTCTGAATCTTTGTTTCTTTATATTCCAAATATGAGTTGAGATCATATGGTATTTGTTGATCTTCTTCTGACTAATTTCATTGAATATAATCCTCTCTAGAACCATCCATGACTCAAATGACAGGATTTTATCTTTTCTAAGGGCTGTGCAATATTCCATTGTGTATATATCTTCTTTATCCATTCATCTGATGTTGGGCACTTAGGTAATTTCCAATTCTTGGCTTGTAAATAATGTTGTAATAAACATGGGAGTGTGTCTATCTCTGTAGTTTAGCGTTTTTGTGTCTTTTGGATAATTACCCAGAAATGGAATGACAGGATCATATGAAATTTACATTTTCATTACTTTCAGGAATTTCCAAAAGGGTTGCACAAAACCACACTCACACCAACAGTGTAAAAGTGTTCCCTATTCTCTGAATCCTTGCTTCTCTGAAGCATTGCCAATATGTGTTGTTTCCAGACTTTGGAATAATAGCCAATCTTACAGCCATAAAGTGATAACTCATTGTTGTTTTGATTTACATTTCCCTAATAACAAATGTGGAAGAATATCTTTTCATCAGCTTATGGGCCATAGGTATATCTTCTTTGGAGAAATGTTTCTCCAATACTTCTGATCATTTTTTATTGGATTATATGTTTTTCTGTTGTTGAGTTTTATGTGTTCTTTGCAGATTTTGGATATTAATTCCTTGTCAGATATATGTAATACAAATATCTTCTCCCAGTTAGCAGATTGTCTTTTTGTTTTGGTGATGGTTTCCTTCCATGTGCAAAAACTTTTTAGTTTAATATAGTACCATTTGTTTATTATGTTTTTTTTTCTCCTTGAGACTGGAATTGAGCTCCCCAAATCCTCTCTAAGGCTGGTATCATGTAATGTGTTTCCTACATTGTTTTCCAAATGTTTTATGGCTTCTAGTCTTATATCCAAATCTAATCGTTTTTCAATTAGTTTTTGTGTATGGTGTTAGAAAGTAGTCTAGCATCATTCTTTTGCATGTGACTGTCCAGTTTTCTGTACACCATTTATTGAAAAGACTTTCCTTTCTCCATCATCTACTTTTGGCTCCTTTGTTGTAGATTACTGTGTAAGTCAATTTCTGGTGATTCAGTTCTGTTCCACTGATCAGTGTCTCTGTTATTATTCCAGCAGCCATATAGTTTTGATCACTATCACTTTATAGTATAGTACAAGCCCTGGGAGTGTAAACCTCCAGTTTTGTTTTGTTTTTTCTCGTGATTATGTTGACTACTTGAAATCCTTTGTTTTCCATATATATTTTAAAAATTTTGTTCTTATTTCCTTGAAAAATACCAGTGGAATTTTGATGGGGGTTGGTCTGTAACTTTGTTTCTTTATGATGTCTTTATCAGTTTTTGATATCAATGTAATTTTGACCTCATATAAAGTGGAAGCATTTCCTGTTCTTCAATATTTTGGAAGAGTTTAAGAAGAATACATATTAATTATTCTCTAAAGGTTTGGTAAAACTAACTAGAAAAGCCATCTGGAACTGGGCTTTTATTTAGGGGGATACTTTTGATTATCTCTTCAATTTCCATGTTGTGATAATGCTGTTCAGGTTTCCCAATTCTTCCTGATTCAGGAAGTGTTTCTAAACATACGTCCATTTTCTTGAGTTTGTTCAATCAATTGGCATAAAGCTGTTCATTGTATTCCCTTATGATGTTTTATATTTCTTTGGAATTCGTTGTAACTTCTCTCCTATCATTTCTTTTTCTAGTTGAGAGTTTTCTCTTTTTTTCTTGGTGAGTCTACCCAAAGTTTTGTCAATTTTGTTTCTATGCTTATACCCTGTTTTTAGTTGAAGTCAAGTTAGTCTTGAGCTCATTCTAATAATACTCAGTTTTACTCTCCTCTCACTTTTTATATTTTGATGTCTTGCTGCTTTTAAGTGAGTTTTCTTTACATTTTATAGGACTTCTTTTAGTATTTTTTGTAAAGCTGGTTTCATGGTGTTGGATTGCTTTAACTTTTGCTTATCTAAAAGCATTTTTATCCTTCTTTCAATTTTATGTGGTAATATAGTCAGGCAAATTATCCTTGATTAGAAATTCTTTTCTTTCAGTACTTTTAATATATCATGTCATGCCCATCTTATCTGTAAGGTTTCCACTGAGAAATTCACTAACAGTTTTATGGGGGTGTTTATATGTAGCTCATTTTTCTCTAGCTGCTTTTAAGATGACCTCTTTATCTTTTATTATTGAAATTTTAATGAAAATGTACCTTAGTATAGGTCTGTTTGTATTTCTTTTGTTTGGAACTCTTTGACCTTCCTTGATCTGGAGGGCTGCTTCATTCCTTAGGTTAGGGAAATTCTCAGCTATGATTGCTTCACATACAGTTTCTGCCCCTTTTTTTTTGTCTCTCTTCTTCTGGAACTCCTGTGATTCAAACATTGTTCCTCTTGATGTTATCCCATAGGTCTCATATGTTGTCTTCATTTCTTTTAATTCTTTCATCATTTTGCTGGTCGGCTTGAGTGCTCTGTACTGCCCTGTCTTCTAGCTCACTAGTTTTATTGGAGGTTCTTCCTACCCATTGTTGAGCCCCTCTGTTATGTTCATTACTTCAGCTACCATGTTCTTTAGCACTTTGACTTCTGTTTTGAGCTGCCTCTTATCTTTTCTTCCTTTGCGTAGTTCAGTTTTTGTTCCCCTCCATTATTTTCCTGATTTCAGTGAGTATGATTACCACTATTGCTTTAAAGTGTTCACTTGACAGTTTGCTTAAGTCTGTTATATTTTTCCATGGAATTTTGTTTTAGATCTGTCATTTCATGTATATTTCTCTGTCTCTTTAATCTGTTTGGCATTCTTTGTTTATTTCTATGGATTGAGCTTCCCTGATGTGAAGGCCTTGTGTTAGAGTGTTGAATTACATGGACTGGACCTGGATCTTGACTTGACTACTAGACTGTCTTCAGTTGTGTGATATGCAACACTGGTTGCTTTCGTTAAAACTCTAAGGTAAGCCCTGTTTTCAGGTCTGAGAGTCCAGACTATAGAGTTGGACTCCTGTAGGGAATGCAGAGGTTTTCCAGAGTCACACTTAGGAACAAGAAAGCCCACAGAAAGAAACCTAAGAATTGTGGGCCCAGAGTCAGCAAGCAGGCCAACCAGCAGCATGGGTACAGCCAGTAGCTATTGTTAGGCTTTCCATCAGAAAGTCATTAGTCTTCCAGAGAAGTTGTGTCCCATCAGCGGGTGGTCACCATGCCCGTAGGCCTGGGGTAGGGTTTCAATAGCAGCAGTGCTAATGGTGGAAAGGGTGGGTGATTTCCCATAGGGCCTTTCCTGTTACTGCAGGCATCCCTTGAGGGTTCCTTTCAGGAGCTGCCTCTCTGCTCACTGGGGTGCTAGTCCTCTTTTCACCCTCTGTGGAGGTTACCAGACTCAGTAATTACAAACCAGCTCAGGAGTGCTCACTGCTAGAGAAGGTCCTATAACCCTGGGCGTGTTGCTTTGGCTTGACTCCTACTGTGACGAGGAATCTTGAAACAGAGAGATGTGGCTCTGAGAAAAACTGGTCTCTCCTACCTTTTATTTTTTTTTATTATTATTTTTATAGAGGCGTATATCACCTCATTCTGTATAGATTTTAGTTCTGTTTCTTTTCACAGTTGGTGGCAACAAACAGAAGTGTTCTTAGTTGTTCTGTGGGGAGAAGGGGGCCTAATAGTCTACCATTTGGAACAGAAACTTATATGCTTTTTAAAATAACTCCCCTTTCTAGCCTCAGTTAAGCCCTTGGAAATGCCAGATATCAGATAACCCTCCTACATCTTTGTGAACAAATGACTATGACTGAAGTAGATGGAAGGGAGTTCCAGGGATGAAGACTGAAGATTATAAAGGATATTTATCACATCTAAAATTTTCTGCAGACTTGCGAGTTGAGCAGATCCCTGATAGACCCTATTGTAATAATTCACTAGGATTGGAGTAGTTGAGACAGGCCTTGAGGCAGTGTGGATCTGATCACCAGTATTATATGTCCAAAGGCAACATGCAGAGCCCTCAGAAGTTCTGGAAGTTCAAAGTTAATGCTTTAAATAGACCACAGTGATCTAACAGTCTTGGGGAGATGGCCTGATAGAAGTCAAAATTTAAATGCAGGTGTCCCTGAGGGCATCGAACTGACCAATCTGGAGGTCTAGACACTTGTTTTTACTGTGTAAACTGGCTGGCTCTGAATCCCATACAAGTCCTACTCTAGGAAAGGAAGCGTGGGAAATGTAGACAGAGCCCATGGTTTGGAGTCAGACACATCTGACTTCAAATTCCACTGTCTGTTAATATCTACATGGCCATTAAACCATATAAATATTAATTTTCTCATGTGTATCTAAAATTAGTACAATATCCACATTTTAGAATTAAGTACAGTTTTGCAACATACAAGCCGAGTGAGTACCTGGTCCAGGAGCAGCGAATAAGTGGTTGTAGTGGGTGTCTCTGCAATATGGAGACAGCCTGTCTCCTTGTGGTTGTTATTAGGGCTGCTTGAAAATGGTTTCTGCCATTCTTTGTCATTCTAATATGCAGCGTAGGTGATTTTTCTCAGCTCTTTTGGAAGAAAGGAAAGGATACAGGGAGAGAAGAAAGGAGTGAAGGAGAATGGGGCAATGGAAGAAAGGGTGAAAGGGAAGGAGGCTGCCTATCAGGTTCAGTTTTGTTGACTTAAATGATAGAGACCCCAGATAACAAAGAATTTATCATAGTAAGCTGGGTCCTTACAGGTAGCATTTTCATACCGTAAGCATGGTTTTAAGAATTAGAATACTTCATTAAATTGATAGCTACATTATTTTATGTCCCTGAATAATGAAAAAAAAATTCACATCTGGCATGAGATAATTTTAGTAGTCAATGATACTAGTAAGATTCAGCTTCTTGACCATCCTCCCTTGAGTTCAGTTCCTCAGCATTGGCACCATTCTGAAGCAGGCTCTGTTCATAGTCAATCTATGGCTGCAGGAACTCCTGTCCTTCCCTGCCAGTTCAAATCTAGTATGGAAGATCAGTCGCTACTTTTCTAGAAGCACCAACCAACGTCCCACGGACTGTGACTGACTGGTGTGTGTGTCCTAGAGCCTGGTGACAGAAGGTTTCGAATGGAAGTTTCAGCATGTGCTTCTTCCATGAAGTCAAGAAGAGGGAAGGGATTTTGGCAGGTGAAGGTGGGAAGCACTCCCAAACCTTTTCTACTTCTGCTACTATGCTTTTTACCGATTTAGAGTACCGCACCGTTTTGCTCACAGCACAATAGAGGACATTGCCTTATGTTTCATGTACCTCAAAAACCCATTGTGGTTTCTCAGAAGTAAGGGAGTTATTGCCAGATGGTAACGAAGTCTTTGCACCCAAGATCACAAGCTGTAGAGCCTCTAGCTGCCAATGGTAAATTATAGCAGGGATCCTGTCACTTATGTGATTCACAGTTACTGACACGAGCCAAGAGCTAGCTTCTTTTAGAAACAGTTTTATGTCAATGACATAGAACTTTTTTTAGTGATTAGTCCACAATTCATTGTGGTAAAGGCCAAGACACAAAAAATTAACTGGCTTACATGAGAAAGGGAAATTTTATCAACTTATTTAACTAAATTTCAGGAAAAATAGAAGTGGGGGAGGAGCAGATACAATGTCTAGAAATCAACACTGGAGCACCATCGTGACTTTTTTTCTCTGTCTAAATTCTCTTTTTAAAATTCTCCTAGATTCTCCATGTCCCTAGAAAGGTGGCTTTTCTGGGCTCATATGCTACAGTGACTGGAGAAGAAAGCAGCTCCATTCTGCTACCTGCAGTGAAAAAGTTCTTGTGGCAGGACTTTCTTTAGCTTGGGTAACATGCTTGCCTCTTATAATCACTGTGAACATGGATGAGGTCCGATGGCAGGCCTAGCCTGAGTTTCATGGTCATCAAGAGTCATGGAGCCTGACTCTTTGGGAGAGGAAGATGGGGATGAGTCTGGACAGATGGACAACAGAGTTCCATAACTCATTCTTCCATCCCACTTGGATACCAGAGTTCTAGAGATTGGGTGAAATGCTAGTTAAAGATAAAACAAAATGAAGATGAAGAGTTTGTGCTCTCGGTGGCTGATATTTAATCAAATTTAGATCTTCTCCTTCATATTGTGTTGATGTATAGGACATGAAGCAATGAAACATGGGTAAACTCAGGAGTGAAGTTCTGGGCAAACTGAGAAAAACCCAGGAATTAGCTGATGGCATGAACAGGGAACTTCCACTCTGGGCCAATGGATACCGAGGCTGGAATCATGAGTTCTCCTAGTCAAAGTAGTCAGAAACTCTATTTCTGGTTTTTTGAAGTAGTATTTCTCACTCCGAAGAGGAGGTTTTTGCAAATTGAATAGAGAGCCTCAAGATCAGCAGTTCATATGACTGCGGGCCAAACAGTACTATGTTGCAAAATGGGGTCCATGTGTAAATGTCTACATTCTCTATAAAATATTTAATTTTGAATTTTATTTAAATCATAATATTTAAATAATTGATATACAAATATCATGAATTGTGACCTTTTAATGAAATATCACATGATATCAAAATATGAGTTTACAAAAGTAAATAAAGTACACATTTGTACCCAGAGAATGAATCAGTGAAGAATTACATGAAGTTATATTTTTAATAGGAGAGAAACAGGTGATCAAAGAAATAAATGGTAATATTGACCAGACTTCAAAGAATAAACAACAGCAGACAGTAACACTTGCATGTGTAAAGGACACATTAATCTTTAAAAATATCACCTGTCTTATTAAAGGAATGCTATTAATTTAATTTATTTGTTTTGTTTAACTGATATAAAATTTATTAGAGGTATTCAGTTTTTAAATCTAGTTTTTCTTTGACTTTTAAGCTAGACTTTAAATATGGTAATTTTTTATAGACCTATTATTCTGTGTTAATTTAAAATTAGCTTATAATTGGTTATTGATTATTAACTTGATTAACTTCTTAGATATTGCAAACTACAACTATAAATGTAGCATATTTGATTCTCTATAGCACTTCAGGGATTCAATAAGCAAGCTTGAAATTCTAATAAACCATATTCCTGTGCACTTAAATTCTGTTTACAAACATAACTAAGAAGTTATAGATTGAGTACCTTAAATTCTCTGAAAAATTCAGTTTACAGACATAATCAATTCAGCATTTACACATCTAAAATTTAAGTCTCCAGTCTACCATCAGTTAGATGCTGTAAACATTTCAAATTAAAGTCATAACTCTAAATTCAACATTTTAAGTACTCCATCTGTCAAAACACAGCCGATTGCCAAAATGACTTAAAAAAAACTTAGTCTTGAAGTCAACACAAAAGTAGTAAGCCTTAGTTTTGAGTCACTTCTTCATTCTCATTTGGATACCGTGTAAGTTTGGCTAGTGAAAAATATTCAGCTTAATTTTAAATATATTCATTTCACTGTTTTGCTTGTATGTCACTGGAATATTTGTTTGGGTTCTATACTTGCCAAGAAGCTATAAGCACAGGAGTCTATGTTTTATATTTGAATATTTAAGTAACATAACAACAAAAAAATTGTTCAATACTAGAAAGCTACAAGGAAGATTTTTAGATTGTATATTTAGAGTGGGTTAACTAGTATCCTCACTCAAAATCATGTTCACCTAGAACCTCAGACTATGACCTTACTTGGAAACAGGATTTTTGCAGATGCAATGTGTTGGTGATACCAGGATGAAATCATTCTGATTTTAATGTGGGTCCTAAACAATAACTCGTGTGCTGATATCAATAGGAGAGGACCCACAGAGCCCCCCAGAGATAAAAGCCACGAGAAGAGGAAAACAGTGAATTGAGCGTTGTAGTTATATCTAGAACTCCCAGCCCCCAAAATGCACCAGGAGCCACCAGAATATAGAAAGAGGCAAGGAAGAATTCTCCCTTAGAACTTTCAGAGGGAGCACAGATTTGTCAACACCAGACTCTTAGCCTCCAAAACTATGAGAGAATAGATTTCTACTGTGTTAACGTACTAAGTGTGTGGTAATTCATTAGCACACCCAGCCCTTGCCAGTTCCTAACAGATGCACAAGAGTGGCTTACAGGCTACCAAGAAAGAGATACCTTCTGCCCTCTGCACACAGGCTGGTGTGTTTGAGGCCAATTTTCACCCAGTAGAGAATAATCATCTGTTTAACCCACATATTATTTTTATAAGCACATACAAATGTTTGAAACCTCCATGAAATATTTGTCTGGCAACATGGCGTCCTACAGGACCTTGAGTTCTTCCAGTGTTCCATTTACTGGCATTCAGAAAATGGCTGGGGAAATGCAAAGGCCATGACCATTGCCAGAGACACACCTGAGATGTGGCTTTTCATTCATTGCCCTCCAAGTTGCAGACAACACTCCCTGCCTTCTAAGGGTACAGTTTTATGGAGCTCCAGGCACCAAAGTATAGGTCTAGAAATCAGTGGTTAGAAATCTTATATAGGCTTGGATAAGAATTCTTTAGAGGCAGTCACGCTGGAAGAGCTGGTTTTCTACATTATAAAGACGCTCTTTATACATGAAATTCCTTTTAAAGATAATCTACAGTAGTAATTTAGCTGAGACTGGGGGTAACTCATGTGTGCATACTAGGAAGACCAAGTTCAAACACCAAGTGCAAGGACCAGAGACAGCAACACTAGCTCTTCTGCTTGTCTGATGAATTCTCAGCACAAGTTTAAGTCAAGGGTATGATGGAAATCTCAGGCTCAGAAATCAAGTACATTCTTAGGCAAGAACATGAATCCTAAGTGCTGTTTAATACTATAAAAATGCTTTCCTTGTGCAGAGGCAAAATTTCTCCTCCACATGATGAAAACATCCTGGTATAAAGTGGATGAGGTAAAGGTCCCGAAGTTGAGCAGGGAAGGCACCGAGGTGTATAAAACCTGACCTCAGCAGGGTAGACTCCTACCTAAGAGCTCAGGGCAGTATCACCTCCTCACACTGCGTCATGATGTCAGGAATGGGATATGGTAATAGCAATTTGCTCTCAATTTCCTGAGCAAGGGCAGAGGCTTTGAGAACTAAAGTGGGTAATGGTTAAAAAAAAAAAAAAAAAAAAAAGTCACCCTGTACTAGAGGTAGTGGTGGGGAGTGATTAGCTGAGGGAGGAACTGGAGCTGACCAGCTATGTGGCTGGCTTCCAGAGAGAATGAGCCATCATTTTTCAAGTCCGAATACCCTTCTACACCATGCTTTGTGGGGATAAAATTCTGCAAACACATTTCTGCTTTGGTAGCTTGATCTCATTTCGGGCTACAGGGGACAGTAGAGGGAACCTGCAGGAACAGAGGAAGAAGAGACGAATTGCTGCTTCCCATCTGCTTCCTATTCCTGTGACATCACTCCAGAGAAGCGTCTTTACCAGGCCAGAGGCACTTCCTTCCCTCAGCAACAGCTGAATCCACTTCCCAATTTTGTCCCATTTATAGAACCAACTCTTTTGTACCCTTTCAGAGACACTGGCCCCAAGCAGCCAATGCAGCCTCCTCAGAGATTTGAGTTCCAACTCCACAGGCAATTCTTTATATTAAAATTCCCCTGTTCACATATCTGGTGTGGGTTCTGCCTCCTGAATAATGATGACTGATACAGAGATATTTCTTTCCAAGATCATATGCAATCGTAATTTAGCTGAGGGCGGGAATGACCCAGGCTTACATGCCAGGGAGACCAAGTGCAGATGCCACATGCAAAGACCAGAGACAGGATTTGAAGCAGTGATCGCAGAGTCAGAAGGTTGAAACTGGATAGAAATAGAATCAAAAAAATGTAGGACAGGACCAAGATAAAAGTTTTAGGACAATTGCTATAAAGATAATTCAGTATTCACTCACATCACCCCCTAGACTATGCCGCTGCGATACCTAACTCAGCAGTGTGGGTAGAACAATCTTTAAAACCCCAAAGAGGACATGAATTGTCTAGATCTGGGGTTGATGAGTCCTAATGTATGTGCACTCCCAATATCTCCATGTGGATGCTCCAAGCTTCTCAAACATCTCCTGATTGGGTAGGGTCTCTTTTTCATTCAAGTTTCCAATGGAAAGTTAAGTATGAAGCACTAACTTCCTTCACTGCAGTCACCCAAAACAGATTATCTGTTGTCATCTGGTGAAGTGTTTCCTTCTTCCCTCTCTCTTACTGACTTGTGACAATGTGTGTGTGGTGTCTCTGAACAAGATGAAGTCTTGTTGCCTAGTGGGGGAAAAAAACATCAGCAAAAGGTAAATCCAGGGGAAATATTTTTGATTCAAATGTCTCTCTTCAAAGAGAGTCATGAGAAATTGAGAAAATCAGGGTCGTACTGGTGACTGGGAACATGAGTGGCTAGATTCTGAAGAGCTCTAGCTCTGATCTGTGGGAGGTATTAGAAACCAAAGACTCTTGTTGTCTGACTGTTAAATGCGGGAGTCCCCTGGAAGGAAACCTTCTGGAGCCTACAGACTAAACCATCCTGCTATTGTTAGCCCTACAAGGGGCTGAGCAACTGGAGAAAAGGAAGTTGTTTTATTGTATTGTTTTGATTTGATCTTAAAGAGAGAACCTTTTCAAATTCATACTAATGTCTGGAACAAAGGTGTGAAGGGCAGGAGAAGTCGAAAGCCAACAGAATCAGAGTCTGAAAAGGCCACCCACACAAGTTCAGAACCCGGAGGGATGACTGGAGAGGGATGCTCACTTTTCACTTGTCATCGATGCTCTGTCAGTCAGGGTGTTCTAGTTGCTGCAATTATAATTCCCAAGTCTCAGTGCTTTTAAGATAGTTTATGGAGAAAAAGTACAGAGGGGATGATGGTGCTGGCTGGGTCAATTGATTACTTCTAGACATTTCCATTAAGCTGTTCCCAGTAAAGGAATTTTAGAAAATAGTAACTCATTTTAACTAAGTTAACACTCATATTTGAAAAATAAGTTTAAGAGATTTCTGCAAAAAAGTAACAGGAAGAAGAAGGAGAAGGAGAGTGCGCCCTGTTGGAGTAGCAGTTAGGCCATTTGCCTCCTAAGGAGCGGGCCACATGCCCCTGTGTTCCAGCTCTGGGACCAGGCTCCAGGGGGAAACAACCAGTGTGAACAACTAAAATAAAAATGAAATAAAGATGCTCTTCCTCCTCTTTTCCTTCCTGCCTGCCGACTCGTCTTCATTCCTACCTGCACGTTTCCTTTGAAAAAATAGAAAAAGAGTGATAACAATCAAATAAATCTGAAGAGCAGAATGAAGCTCTCTGAGTACCAACTCTTCATCAGCCACATTATGAGATAATAAAACAATGATATTATAATTAAACCAATATTTGGTCCCTCCAAATCTAAAATTATCAAAAAGACCATTTGAAGTAATGGTTTATATTAATAATAAAATTCTCCCTAGCTAACTAGCATACTATGATTTGAGATATTAACTGGTAATAATATGAAGTCTGGTGATTTGTAAGACATGTAAAAAGTCAAGCATCCAAAACAGGAAGAAAAGCTTCAGCAGTATCTCAGAGATACTAAAATTAGGTGGAACAAAATCAGTTCTTCACAAATCTCATGAAACCAACTGCTAATTGCTTAAATGTTTCTTTTGAAGTTTTTTACTTTGAAATTAAGGAACAAAAGTCAAAAACTTTTAGGTCTCTGGCTCTTCCTGCCATAATTAAAAAGAAAAATATCATGGTCATGCATTTGGGTAAAAGAGTAAAGTATATATGTTTGTGACATGTCTCAGCTTATGACATTTGTTAGATTATATTTCAATAGTTATATTCCTGAAGAAGTTTGTTGTGAGTGATTTTTAAAGTAAAATCTTAACTAAAAATCCTGGTGATCCTTGTGCCCTCTTGACATTGCCCTGCTCACCTTGATAGATGAACAAACACACATCATGCTTAATTAGGGCATGAAGCTCAGTGGCTTCAGGAATGGAGATCTGGGTCATGCAACAGGTAAGCCATCAATCAACTCAGCCAAGATGGTGGCTAAGACTAAGGGAGGTCTTGAATGGGTAGCAGGTATGAGCAGTTGTGATCCTAAAACTGCTTGAGCTCCAACTCCTTACAGCCGAGGTAGTGATTTATCTTATTAATCTTATTGGTCTATCCCAGGAAAAGAGATCCAAAAGGATCTTGGAAGAACTCTTCCCAGAATTGATATGGAGGAGTCAGATTACACTAATGTGAATAGTGTAAATGGTGGACCATCTTGGAAATTGTGATGCACCATTCTGACTGACTCCTTTAAGACTGAAGGATTTATTCCTCCAGCCACTGAAGATGCTATTGGCTAAAAGTTTTCAGAAATTACCCTAAACTAGAGAGTTCTAGCAGGCAGAACTCTTAGGACTTTCCTAAAACTCTTCCACTAAGAGTCTTGCCTCCTTCCCCAGGGCCTCCCCAGATCCAGTAACTGGTCAATGTAAAGTATAAAGACTCAGGCGCCTCATCATATCCCAGGACAACATTAAAGGATCATCATAGTTTCAGAGACACCAAAGAGTTGGTCTCATCTTTGCTGAGATGACACCATAGCCAATTTCTTCCTCTGTCCAATACTGACTGTATCCTCTTCCCTTCCCTTTGAGTATTGATCTCAAAGTGGTCCCTATAAAAATTCCTGAACACTAATCCACATCCCAGAGGTGCTTTCTGGGGAAACTGTCCTTCAACAAGAATGCTACTGGGATGCCTGAAGAAAATTGAGTATGAACTCTTGATTAGATAATAGGGACTGTATCAATGTTAAATTTCCTTATTTTTGCCATATACTGTGTTCTTATAAGAGAATGTCTTGGTCTTTAGGACATACACTGATATAAATAGGGATAAAGGCACAGGCCCTCAAATATGCAACTGAATCTCAAATGATTTTTAGGAAAAAATTGTACATAGAAAGGTGGGAGATCAGAGAGAGAAGAAAATAGGGCAAAAAGTAAACAACTGATGTATCTCTATAAATGTTGGGGCACAACCCAGGTGCCTCCCAGGTGTAATATGAACCAGTCTTCCTAAACAGAGGACATGAGAGACTTAACAAAGAAGCAAGTCACTCCAGATTAGAAACCAATTTAAGGAACAAGAGAGCTTACTTACAAGACTGGGTCTTGGGTGCCATAAGATGAGAGATTTTTCTCTGCTCCCTCCTTTTTCTTTTTCTCCCATCAAATATCAAACTTTTTATAGAGGTTTGAACTGTGTTCAATCATGCACCCAGTGAGTTGCAGCAGCAGCTCATGCATCACCATACATTTTCTCAAGGTTGTGTCTTTGGAGCATCGTCTGGAAATGTACACTCCAAGGGGAGGGAGATGAGAAGCCCCCCATTGCCAAGGTCAACAGGCCCTCTTGCCCTTTTGATTGGCTTCCCCAACATGCTACCCTCATGACCACTCTTACAACCTCACACACACATCCTTCTGTGAAGCTCCCTGAGCAGTCAGCAAAAAGCATTATTAGTGTGCAGGAGACTCATTAGGTGGCTCTCTGGTTGCACTGAGGGCAGATAACACAGCAGCAATATAGACATGTCAGAAAAACATAGATTATGATCATGATTCCCCCCCAAATCAGTGACAAGTTTTTTACTAAAAGTCCCATGGTCCAATCACTGACTCACTAATTCCTTTAGGCTGGGGTCCAATCACTCAGGGCATTTGCTTATGCCTTTGTAGGATTTAACAGTAATGATACATTAGCAGATTCATCAGACATGAACACACAACACTTTATTTAGATAATGGCACAGATGTGGTATAGTCCAAGGCCATTCTAATTCTGGAAGGCAGCTTTGATCATAAGAGGCATTTCCACATTCAGTAAGGACAAACTTTGTCCTATTGGGTGAGTTTAGTAAGGACTTCTCTGTGCCCACCAAACATACGTCTCTGGCCTGGAGGCAGCTTTAGGAACTTGAAGTGGCTGAACTTACCAGATGTGCTGGCTGGGGGAGGCAGCACTGTGAGGCTTGAGGAAAAGGACAGGGAGGGAAATGGCGGAGAGGATCCTGATCTTTTCCTCTTTTGATGCAGCCGAGTAGTGCATTTCAGCAGGCCCCACTTGGCAGCAGGGCAATTGCATCTCAATGGAGACTGAGTAGCTCTCTGTCACCATCACCTCAAATGCATAGCAACTTTTGTCCCAGTGGGACATCTCATTGCAAATTCCAGTGGATGACCTTTCCCACGTGTGATAGGCCTGGTGGTCTCATCAGAATAGCACACTGTTGCACCCTGGGAGTCAGGGCGATG
This sequence comes from Solenodon paradoxus, assembly GCA_004363575.1. Lineage (NCBI taxonomy): Eukaryota > Metazoa > Chordata > Mammalia > Eulipotyphla > Solenodontidae > Solenodon > Solenodon paradoxus. Next base: position 502,652 of record RJWH01000899.1, read on the forward strand.
GCAGGTTCCAGGGACTTCCACAGCCTCGTGGTGTGGAGCGTAGGGATCCCCAGTCTGGCATATGGGGCGATAGGCCCTACTGGTTGTTCAATCACATGTATGAAGGCCTGAGACTGGCCTTGAGCCTACTCAACCAGGTGGTTTTACTTTTAGTAATTTAATCTGCTCCTTTACTATTCCGTTTACTTTTCTACTGACCCCGCTGCTTGCAGGTTAGGCCACATAAGGTGTCCACAAACATCCGGGCATATTTTGAACCCTCATTCCGAGGAAGCAGGTGGATATAACCGATTAGTCAATTCCTCACTTGTTGGGAAATCAGGTGGACAGCCCCAGACTCCTTTTAGCAGCTGCTCTGGGTGTTGTTTAGAACACAGGACGTGTTGTTATGACACTAATCCAACTATTATATTCTCAGGACTAGTCTGCATCCTTGGCAACATGTCTCCCCCCAGGCACCACCAGGCTGTTCTTTCTATGCACCCAATCTGTTGTATTTTCTGAAGGGTTACTTGCCAGGGCTGGAATCTGAGTCAGAGCAGGAGTTCCTGTTGCCAGGGCGTGTCGCTGCCTTATGAGCTGGCACGTGGAAAACAGCAAAGCCTCTCTCAGGCTGCTGCAGCTACATCCAGATGTCCTCACACATATCTGGGCCCTACAAGGCTCACTCATAACCATCAACTCTTCAGCTTCCCGTTGTCCAAACTTTGGTTTCAATCTCTTTAGGACAGTCCAGCTGTCACTGCAAAAGTTTCATGGTCAAGGCTCATGAGAGATCACTGATGCGGAATCTGGGTCTGGTTGTGAATGACTGAGAAATAATTCTGAGATGCTTTAAATCAGTGTAACTCAGCAAGTTTATTAGCGGGAGAGAAGAGACAGCCCTGGAGACGGGGTCCTGTGGGCAAGCCAAGAACAGCTGCTGTACCATGGGGCTGAGAGCCGGTCAGCATGGGAGGGGATGGGCAGATTGGTCCACTATTGAGATATTATAGAACGAGAAAGGAGAGCTTTAATCATCAAAGACTAAACAAACAGTAGCCATAGGGAGCTTCAAGTGAGATGGGAAATAGGAGAAGGATATTCTGTGAAACTTTCCAGGATTTTGTGAAATGGTCCTCTTGCACCTGGGTATCTTGAAGGAATTTAAGACTTTTGGTTTCCTGGGAGGCTTAATCTGTTTCCATCCTGTCTGTTTACATGCTGGTTTGAACGTTTGCAGAAATGCTTAGAAGGTTATAGAAATTCAACATCCCTTCAAGCTTTCCCTTAGCAGTCACCAAACAAATTGTGAAGTCAGCCCAGGGGCTGTGCTGAGAGTCTCCATGAACACTGCTGGGAGCTGTGGCTCCGTGAGCTACATCAGTTCCTGGCCTCTTGCAGATCTGGATCCCAAATCCTAAGGGAACTTTGCCCTTCTTTTCAAGACTCTTTTCAAGAGTTGTAGATATACCAAACATTAGCCAACATTAGCCCTGACTGGAAGATGCCCGGAGCTTGAATCTGCCTCGGAGTATTTTGCCTTCTCAGTGGTGGCTTACTGCTCTGCTCTGTAGTTTCTGTACCAGGTGGCACAAGGGATGGAGGCCCTGAGCCGGGTGGGACATAAAAGCCTTCCAAAACCCCCCAAATCCCTAAGGATCGCACTTCTATCACATTCTTGGGGTTTGGATAAGCTTGCCCTTATCAGTCACAGCTTCTGGGACAACTCATGTCTTATGGAACCAAATGACTCCATAAAGCTTTATGGTAGTGTCTAGGCTCTGACTTTTCCTCACCTCCCTCCCCCACAGCAAAGCCTGCAGATTGTCCTGAACAGAATCAAGAATCGCGTGTTAACATTCTGTCACCAATGTAATGGGCTCCTCCTGGCTGCCTTGTCAATTGTTGGGTGACAACCCCAGGAGCTTCCCAGATGTGACCTGAAACCAGCCCTACTATATGCAGAGGGAAAGGAGAAACTGAAGAAAGAGACCAGCCACTCCAGACGGGTAGTGGGCAGTTTTAATAAACAGAGTAATGTAAGAGGCTTTGTCTTGTGGAGCATAAGATCCAAGAGTTTACTCCGCACTCCCCCCAACCCAGTCGCAAAGGTTTATGCAGAGGCTTTCACTGCGTTCGGTCACATATGCAGTTCCAAAGAGTCTCAATGCCACATTACTTTTTCCTCAGGCTGTGTCCTCGGAGCAGTTTCTGGGAAGGCACATTCCAAGGGATCAAGGATGAGAAGCCTCTGATCACTGGGTTGAGTTCTCAGGTCGGATTGGCAGTCATGACCAGCAGTTGCTTTCCCCAGCGGTAGGAGGTGAAGAAGTAAGTTACATATACCACTTGCAGCTTCTGTCATTTGCATCACTATCAAAATTAAAAATGACAAAAAACAAATGACCAGGACTCATCCCAGTCCCGGAGAATCCGAGTCCTTTGGATACTGTTATAGTCCCCAAACTCAGCCCTGGTCTGCTGGTGTTCAATACATTTGTCGAATGAAGGGGTAAAGGGGTAACTTTGGAAGTTAAAATAATAGGTTCGAATTTGCTATGCAGAATTTTCAGTGCCTGTGAATCCTCTTTTGAAGTCCATGCTGGGGATTGAATAACATTTTATTCCATTCTGAAGGGAACCAGTGAAAAATAACTCTTATCATTCTACCTAGTATTTGGAAGTCTAAAGTTTCCATGAGCCCTTACGTAGTCAGTGTCTCATTACTGTGGACTTAATTTGATATTAGAATGTCATAGTGACTGAATATGGACCTTAACCAATGTAGTATGGCTGACTTTTGTGATCTCCCAAATTTCTGTGTTGTATTTTGATCACAATGCACATCATTGTCTTCCTCTCACTTTTTTCTTTATTTTTCTGCTTACAACTAACATATCATATGCATATTACATGAGGGTGTTCTGATAAAAGTTAATTCTGAAAGCATGGCTTTTTAAAATGGACGAGAAAGACTAGCTAATGAATAGGAAAAAAACTGAAGAATAGAGGAAAATCCAAGGATTTTTACTGCCACCCAGTGGTGGTACTCTCAGAAAAAGCCTGATGCAAAGTCTGTTGTTAACCTCCGTTTTCCACAGAAAAGTCTGCTTGCCATTCATCAGGCTTATAGACTAACCTGCAGTACTAATTTGCTAAGAAGTTGTGTTCTGTTTTTCTGATTTTAAAGCAATCGCTTCAGTTGGTCCTCTCATGGTTCAGAAGATGATGATAAGCTAACATATACAATTGGGTGACTGTAGAGTGTGCTCAGGTCCATTAAAGCCCGTGTCTTAATGACACACCACATTCCTACCCTGGTGTCCCCTGCCCTCCCGGTACACACGACCGTAGTGAAAATGAACCTCGCTAAATCACCTTTCAACCCCTACAGGACATTTCCAAACCATGTGGGTCTGTGCTCTTGAACAGTAGCTCTTAGATTCACTTTTAGAAATGAGAAAAAGGAACTGGCAAATTAAAATCAACATGCTGATTTTAACAAACCCAGAGCCTTTGACCAACCCAGTATAAAAATATTCATTACTTCTTTTGACATCTTTGAACATTACAATATTTAGAATGAAAGAAAAAAACAGCCCCAGCCTCTCACGTCAATTTTGTTTAAAGCACACTTTTTGACCTTCACAAACAACATCCAATCACAGAAAATTCATAAAAGTGTACATGCTTCCTACTTTCACAATGCACATGTGGTTTTCTCTGTGCAAATGATGTAGCCTTTACCCAGGTTTGACCTTTCTGTGCTGTAAATTAACTCCACCCACCAGCTTGCACAAAGTCTTCATCTCTGGCAGCGATGTCATTCCCTGACGCTAAGAACAAACACCACCCTGATCTGTTTCCTTTCTGCAGGTATTGTTCATTGTAGGGGGACCGAATGCCGGAGACCTCAGGGCTTTGCTTGTGCTCGGTGGCTTGAGTATCTGACTTCCAGGGACTGCTGAGACTTAAAAACAAACAGAAACTCTTCCAGAGACTGTGGTGTAAACTTATGCTAGTTATTAAAGTGTATAATTCATAAGGCTGTGAAAACGAAGGAATGCAGTTGGCATCCCCAAAAATTCTTACTGGCAGATGAGACATGCCATCTTTATAAGGAAATATAGAGGGAAATATTTGGAGGAAAATTTATAATTTTCCTTTTTCTTATTTTAAACAGATTTTTAAGTGATTCTGGAGATACAGGATCCTCTTTAATATAGGTGTCCAGAGGAAAATCATTGGTTATGGTGATACAACAATATTCTACCAACCCTGAAAGAAATATAAATTCACGTAGCTAAAAAAGAAATATATCAATATTAGTGACTTTTGGTACTGTGTAGTTTAAAAAGCAAAACCGATTTACTGGTAAATGAAATGCCCTGTCTCTCATGGAATACAGTAGAGATGTCAATACAGTCTCCCAGTGAAAACTGGAAATTAAAAGTATACAACGTGAAGCAAATCTGGAGACATTTTTATTAAAAAATGAAACAAATAAACTAGCAAAACAGAAGACATCAGAACAATTTCCTATACAGAGCCAAAGGAGTCAGTAAAACTTGGTACAACATTTACAGTAAAAAAGTCACTGTGAAGAAAATTTTTTCACACTCACACATATAATAAAAGGAGATCTTTCACTGAATATTAGTATAAAGCAAATGACAGGATAAAGTTAATGGATTCTAATATAAACTTGACCCTCAGAATACAGCAATGCCTCCACTGGCTCACAGATGAGCAACATCCATTATGCTCTGATGTTGGTATTCTCCGCTGTGCCACTAGGGAATCTGTTATACTACTGTCAGCCTGCTTCCTGCTCTTTCCTACCTCCTCCATGTTGTTGGGACTTCATTTTCAATATGGAAGCTTTGAAGGCAGGGTTGGGGGAAAGATGCTGTTAGAGCACAAATGAAATATCGGTGCTTCTTAGATGCTGGGACACTGCATTTGTCTGTTCTTTGCCTCTGAACTGAACGTTTCCTACACCAAACCCTCTGAAATACACTCATGGCTTTAGATTTGTACTTAAAGTTATATAAGAAAAATCAAGTTATAATTTCCATAATTGGTAACTAGGTTGCCTGCTTAAAGGAGGAATAATAAAAGATTGTATCATCGTAACCATACAACGAACATTTGTTAAATACCTAAATGGTCTGGGTTTCTTGGATGACCCATTGGGTTTTGCTCCCATGCTAGGCATGTTTCAGACTTCGAGGTACATTCTTGAGTTGAATGAGATTTTGCAGATAACAGAACCAAAACTAATTTTCTCTTTTGCTGCAAAACTATTCAATGAAAATCAACGTTTATGTTCATATTAAGCCCCCTAGCAAAGAAGGAATAGGAAGGAATATTTTTCTCCAGGCAAAAGGCATACATCAAAACACTTAAGTATCATATTTATTAGGGCAATATTAAAAGGATTTTCTTTAAAATCAGGATGCTTGATATCACCACCATACAATTTGATCTTATACTGAAGGACTTCACTAGTTTTGTAGAAAAAAATCTTGAAAATGTAACTGGAAAGGAAGAAAAAAAATTGTCATTATTCATTGATGACATAATAAACTCCCTAAATAATCTAAGAATAAGTTGTATGAATTAAAGAGAGAGTTTATAAAAGTCACCTGTGTTTCTACACATCAGAAACAGACTATTACACTTTTAAAAAAGATAACATTTCCAGTAACAATAAAAAATAAGATACTTTAGAATAAATCGTCCAAAATATTTGTAGTAGTTTATGAAGAAAGTTATACATTTTTATTTATAAAGAAAACTGAAATAAAGTTCATAGACCAGGTGACTCAATACTGTAAAGATGTTATTTCTCACCATATTGATCTATAGAATCATTGTAATACTAATCAGAATTCTAACAGTTCTTTTTAAACTTGACAAATTAACCCTAAGAGGTATATATGAAAGAAAAGGATTTAGGAGAGTGAGAAGATAAACCACAGTCTGGGAGAATATCTTTGCAAAATATAGATCTGGTGAAAGACAGGCATATAAAACATGTAAAGAAATACTTTCTTTTCTTTTCTTTTTTTTTTTTTTTTAAGGAAAAGTGCCAGCAGGAAAGAAGGCAAGGCAGGTAGGCAGGAAGCATTTTCATTACATTTTTATTTATTTTTCCACACTGGTTGCTTCCCCCAGTCCTGGGACTCGAACCCAGGAGTGTATGGCTTACTCCCTTGGAGGCAATGGACCCAACCACAGCTCCACCAAGGCATGCCCAAAAAAATCTTTAAAAATCAGCTAGAGGAAAATGAACCAATCAATTAGATAATGGTCTAAGCATACCCCTCACTAAAGCAGATATATAAGTGGCAAATAAGCACATGAAAACCCATCCAACATCCTGTCATTAGAAAATTTCAAATTAAAAAAAAAAAAATGATTCATCACTGGAGTCCTATTGGATGTCAAAAGTCAAAAAGAGGGACAATGTCCAATCCTGCTGAGGAGGTGGAGCAGCAGCAGCTCTGCTGTTGATGGGGAGGCAGTACAGCACAGTATACGGCAGAAGACAGGTTGGCAGCTTCTCACAAAACTGCACATCTTATTGTATGATCCAGCAATTGCACTCCAAATGAGTTGAAAACTTACATTCACCCATAAGCCTGCCAAAAGTTGCAAGATACCAAGATACTCTTCAGTGGATGAATAGATAAATAAACCGTGGTACATCTGGACAATGGAAATATTACTCAGTCAAAAAAAAAAAGAAAAGAAAAAGAGGGATAAAAAGAAAATGAGCTTTCAAGTCACAGAAGGATACAGAGGGATCTCACACACACATAGTTAAGTGAAGGAAATCAGTATGAAAATTCTGTATCCTAAATGACTTCAAGTCAGTAACATGCTGGAAAGGGCAAAGCTATGGAGACAGTAAAAATGTGAGTGGTTGCCAAGGGTTTGGGGAGTGGGGAGAGAGGGGAGGATGGTCAGGGAGCAGGTTGGTTTTAGAGCAGTGAAACTACTCTGTGTGTCACATAAAAACAATACATTCATTACACATTTGTCAAACCCATAAATGCATAGCACAAAAGGTGCATTGTAATGTGAACCATAGATTTTAATTAATGTATCAATACTGGCTCATCAGTTGTAAAAAAAAAAAAAACCACCATAATACAGGTGTTAGTACAGGAAGTCAGGGTGGGAATGGAGTCAGGAAGCATAGGGGAATTCTTTATCCTATTCCTCAATTTTCAATAGATATAAAACTGCTCATAAAATAAAGGCTATTAATTGAAAATACAAAAGGAGAACCACACACCTAAAAAAAATGACAGAATTTACTTTACCAGAAATAAAGACTAAATAAAAGGGGCAATAAAACTGTATAGGACTGCCTCCATGGTAGACCAGGAGTGGTGGAATTTAAGAGAGACTGATAATAGATTCGTGCGGAGATGAACTTGATCTGTGATAGAGCTGTCACTGCAGAGCGGTGGGGAAAAGGATAACTATTAAAAAATGACTGGTTCCACCCATAAGTATGTGTCCTGAAATAATGCTTCCCAATGGTTTTCACCTGATGGCAAAAGTCTATTTCACGGGATATTTATTTGACACCCTGGGATAATAAGACGGGGATTTGAGACCTCAGTGTGGAATTTGATGAAAAAAGTAATTACCGTGTCATTACATTATATAATCATTAAAAAGAAAAAAAACTAAACTATGAGGTAAGTATAATGTTAAATATTGAGGAGTATTCAAATATGTCTTAATTTTTTAAAGTTTTTTTGAGAAACTTGAGCTGGTAATTACAAACTTTTTTGTGTATGATTTGTCTTATTATAATATGGTTTGTCAGAATTCATACTCAGCTAGCTGTGGGATCAAACTGAGCTGTGTTCCCAGGTTCAAGCACAATACCTGGTACAAAATAAATATTTCACAAATATTTGTTTGGGTAAATGAAACAAGAGCACTTTCCTTTTGTCATTAAAATCTTAGCATAGGATACTTAGTACCTAACTAGGTACTAAGGAACCTTCAATTCCTCATCAACACTTTCACTTTGATCTCCCAGGTTCTTAGCAGTCACCACCAGTGAGACATTTGTACAAAAAGAGGGTGAAAATATTTAAAATCTTTTAAAAATCACTCAAAAATTTATGACGTAAGATTCCTTTAAGGAAGTTCTTCCTTTTTCAATTAGCAAATGTAAGTGTCAATTTCTTGTCACAATACCAGTGGATTGACAATCTAATCAATCTTTTTCCTGTCAATTCTTTCAAATACTGAAGCTTTAATGTGCAGGATACCTGTGTATGAACAAAGCAGTTTCACCTGTTCTTAAGTGTCTATGGAACACAGATACCCAGCTTTCCAGAGAGTTTCCCAGAGTTTATTACGTCCCCACAAGGCTTTGTTAAGCCATTCCAAAATAGTAAATAATTTATATGGTCACAGCTAAAAGGAATAAACAATTCAGGCTGGGAATGGGAAGGCATTTAGATAAAAAGAAAATCAAGGAATTCACCAGTTTTTTGGTGGAATAGGGACCTCAGAATTCACTTTACTGATGAGAAAACAGTGACAAGTGTTAAGACCTTGTTCAAGATCTCAAGGCAGGCTGTGGGAGAGCCAGAAATTGGAATCCAGGTAAGGTGTTCTAACATGCCAAGGCCAGTGCCCTTTCTGTGAAACCAGATGCATATTCTGTGACCAAAAGGAAGGGGCAGGTGAAGTAGCTTTTTCCTAATGAAATGAAAGAATCGTGCAATTCCGATGAGTGCATCTTCTCCCTAGGGGATTCTGCCTCACTCCCCCCACCCCACCCTCCAGCTGGCCACAATTACTCTTTGTTGCCCTGATACCAAATTCTAGGTTCCAGTATACCACTTATCTTATTGTTATATGTTTAGTTAGAATTCATACTCAGCTAGCTGTGGGGTCAAACTGAGCTATGTTCCCAGGATCAGGCACAATACCTGGTACAAAGTAAGTATTTCACAAATGTTTTTAGTAAATGATATAAGGTTACCTCCTTTTGTCATTAAAATCTTAGCAGAGGTTAATTAGTACCTAAGCAGTTCTACCTGGGAAACTTCCATTCAAACCATTTCTCTCTTTCAACTGCTTTTCCCTCTGCTCCCTGCCCACCTGTGGAGCCATGAGCTTGGTGAGCAAACAATCCCCCTGAGAGCCCACCTGCTAGGAACTGCTGTGTCTTAAAGGGGCCAAAATGGACCCATCTGGGCATGCTTCCCAAGGCCACCTCTTCACTATTGTCTTCTGAGAGTCTCATAATTCTTATATTTGCTCATCGGATCTTGCAAATGGTGAAAGGTAAGGACTATTTTTTTTTTTCCAAGTGTAAGACATTTTACCTGGCGCTCAGGAGCAATGGGACATCCTGTTCTGTATGACACTTTGAAGGACCTGGGGTTTTAAAAGCTCAGAATAATCTAGAGAGAACTATTAAAGCCACAAGAGAAAAAAAGGGATGGGTAGGGCAGTCCCTGTGGAGAAGGAACTAGGAGTTTGCTTATTAATAGCAGAAAATGAATCAATAGTCAAGGAAATTTGAGTCTGGGAATGGACTTTAAAAGTTAAAAACTTCACAAGATAAAGCTTCACTGACTCCTCTGTTCCATCCACCCTCCACGGCAACCTAGCCTGCCAGGTCCCAAAGTGCCCCAGATACTCCCACCTGAGAGGCTGCACTTTCTAAACAGAGGAACAAGGGAACCAAGCTATCTGATGTTTTCTTTTTTTACTTACTGAGGCCTTTGCTCAGACATGCCTCATTCGACAGTGTTTTGCAGCTACTGAATTTTTCACAAATTGAAGCTTTGTAGTAACCTGAGTCAGGCTCTATCAGCCCCTTTTTTCCAACACCATGAACTCACTTCATGTCTCTGTCACATTGTAGCAATTCTTGCAATATTTCCAACATTTTTATTATGTTATGGGGATCTTTGATCAGTGGACTTTGAAGTTAGTATTGTAGTTGTTTGGACCATGAGCTACAGCCACGTAGAAGGGAGAATGTAATCAAGGGGGTGTGTGCGTTCTGACTGCTCCCCGGCCTGCCTTTCTCTGCATCTTTCTCCCTCTTCTGACCTCCCAATCCCAACAAAATTAAAATTAGGCCAATTACTAATCCCAAGGAGAGGGTCACATCTCACTTTAAACCAAAAGCTACAATGACGAAGCTTAGTGAGAAAGGCCTGTCCAAAGTCAAAACAGCTGAAAGCCAGGGCTTTGCACCAGGTAGCCAAGTGATGATTGCAAAGCAAAATTTCTTGGCAGGAAATTGAAAGTGCTGCTCCAGTGAACACAGAAGTGATAAGACAGTGAAATGGGCTTCTTGCTAATATGGAGAAAGTTTGAGTGGTCTGGAGAGAGAACCAAACCAGCCACATTCGCTTAAATCAAAGCCTAATCCAGAGCAAGGCCCAAGGTCTATTCAGTTTGTTGAAGACTGAGAGAAGTGAGGAATCTTCAGGGGAAAAGTATGAAGCTAGCAGAAGTTGGTTCATGAGATTTAAGAAGAGTCCATCCCCATAACATAGCAACACAAAGAGAAGCTGTGAGTGCTGATGGCTACTCAAGAGCTCTGATAGAAATGTAAAAGGTATTGTTTTATGCTACTAATACAACATCTATTCTGCAACCTATGAATCAAACAGTAATTTCAAAGTTCAGATCTAATTATTAAGAAATACATTCCTTTCTTTTTAGAGAGAGGAAGGGAAAGGAGGAAGGAGTATTTTGAATGTAGGAGGAAGAAAAGGAAGCACTTTTATTTATTTATTTTTTTAATGATTTCCCCCACCCTGGGCTGTGAACCCAGGTCCTTGGTCTTTATGTGATCTACATATTACTCACAGGCTTAATATCTAAGCCACCAGGACTTAAATATATATATATATATATAATTGTCAGAGAGAGTTAGTCCTCTGATGTACCTGGGAAAAATCCACTGAAAACTCTGGAAAGGATTCACTATTCTAGGTACCATTAAGAATCTTGGTGACTAATGGGAGTAGGTCAAAATATCAACATTACCAGTTTAGAAGAAGTTGATTCTAACTGCCATGGCTGACTATGAGGAGCTAAAGACTTCAGAGGAGGAAAAAAGATTCAGAAGTGGTAGAAATAGAGAATGAGAAGTAGAGTCTGAATATATCGCGGATTGCTCCAATCTCACTATAAACTTGGACAGATGAGGAGTTACTTCTTACAGATGAACAAAGAAAGTGGTTTCTTGAGATGGCATCTACTCTTGGTGAAGATACTATGAACATTATTGAAATGACAGTGAAGGATTTAGTATATTATATAAACTCAGCAGCAGGGTTTGAGAGGATTGACGACAATTTTGAAAGAAATTCTAATGTGGGTAACTTGCTATCAAACAGCATTGCATACTCCAGGGAAACCTTTTCAGGAAAGGAAGAGTCCATCCACTGAGGTGACAAATTTCATTATTGTCTTTACGAAATTGCTACAGTCACCCCAATCGCCCAGAAGAGCCTCCGCCAGCAACATGGAGGTAAATGACTCCAATGGCAAAAAATATGACTCACTTAAGGCTGAAGCTCAGATGAGGATTACCATATTTTTAGCAATGAAATATTGTTACTGTATGTACATTGTTTTTCTTAGACATATTATTGTACTAATAGACTACATCATAGTGCAAACAACTTTTTATAGGCACTGATAAATTGGAAGCTTTGTGACTCACTTTATTGCCAATCCACTTTATTTTGGTGGTCTGCAACCAAGCCTACAGTATCTCTGGGACAGCCTGTAAAATCCCAAAGACATCTTCCCTGCAGTTAAAGTACCCCTGTGGCTCGGTGAAGTCCACTGCTCTCGCTGGCACAGGCCACGTGCATCCTGAGGACCCAGGTTTACATCCCAGAGCTGGGGTTGGGGCGGGGGAAGGGCTAAGATAAACAATTAAATGAAATAAATGCTTCTTCCTTCTCTTTCTTCGTATCTGCCTCCCTCTACTTGCCTTCATTCTTGCCTGTACCTTTTCTTAATAAAAACAAAACAAAACGAAGTCCTTTGTACTATCTTTGGAGTTTTTATTACCTGACGTGGCACAGATATGATTGAACTCCCACAAGAACAGAGTTGCATGAGCGCATCTTGGCACTAATTTCTGCCCAGCATTTTACGACACAAGTTGAAAAGCAAAATAACATTTCAGCACTGATTTTGCGGGAGCCCTTCTAGAGACAGTGTCTTGGGAGCTGTTACGGCTCCTTCCTCAGGAACTGCTTCATACAGGCTCCGTACGTGTCATAGTTCCTGCACTACTATGTGCTTCTTAATTTAGGTTATTTTAGGTTTTATGTGTTATGGGGTATGAAATGGTGGTTATTTTGGGTCTGAGAAGGCGAAATGGTGTTTTCCTTCTAACTTTATGGTAATTACATCACTTTACACCATTTCATCTTAGGAAAGTTCATAGGAATGATTTATTTTCAGGCTGTGAAGGAAACCTATGTATCACAAGGCTGGATGGCAAACCCACTGGGATATTATGCTAATAATTTTTGCTCCTTAGGGATTTTGGAGGAAGCTGACCCAGATTCATTGGCAATAAAAGTGCAGCATTTGTTTGGTTTTGGTGCAGAGAGCAGACAGTGTTAGACTAAAATGTGTGACCTCATGCTACGTTTCTTGTGATCTGGTATCACTCAGTGTTATTGAATAACTTCAAAGGGCAGCTGGGAGCCACTGTGAGGACACACACAGCAAAGCGCTTCTCACCTGCTGTCTCTGATCACAGGAGACACAGTCAGACTCACATTTCTCCCCGGGACACATGTGACAGGCATGCTGTAGCTTGTTCAGAGAGAAGAGCAGGGCAGAGTCACACTGTTTGCCCCGTGTGGGCTGGGAGCACTTTTAAATATAACTAAGAGTTCCTTTTTTAGAAGTAAAAGCAGTAGAGGCTGAGCTTGAGGGCATGGGTTGCTCCCTAAAAATACAGTCTCCGACCTTGAGAGAACATGAGGATCAGCTTGTCAGACTGGGGACGGATTCAGCTGTGGAAGAAATCCAGGAGTATTTACTGTTTGGGGCAAAGCTGATCATCTGTCTGTTTCAGTTGATGAAAGACTGTTTGCAGAATCGCAGCCTGACAACCAGGCTGGACGAGGATTCTGTCGTCTGTCCTGCTCGCCCAGATCTTCGCGTCAGTTGTCTGCCACTTTGACCCACCTCGTCCCTGTCCTCACCCCTCCTCCTTGTCATTAAGGAACGGGTTGTGTTTCTCTTCAGTTCTCAATTGCTTTTGTTGGATTATTTTTTAAATTACTTTCATTTTAAAAGCCCAAAGAACTCAGTGGTAAAGTCTGATGTATCTATTATCCTCCATTAGGTAGGTCTGCTTGCTATCCTATTTGCTACCCTTCTTTTTTTTTTAATAAAATAAATCCCAGTGAAGTGACCTACTTCATTCTTTAGTATTTTTCTGCTTCTTTCTCAGAGGTGACTATTGTCAAGAATTTAGTATGAATCCAGTACATGTTTTTAAGTTCATTTTTATTTCATGTGTATCTTTAAACAAATAGTATTAATAGAATTAAACCAGGCACAGTCCACATACATCCCGGGGTCCCCAGTTTAAGACCATCAGCTGGGGAAATAACACAACGATGAACAAATGAATAAAATAAAGTTCTTCTTCCTCCTCTCTCTTCTTGATTGCATGCCTTCATTCCTGCTGGTAACTTTCCTTTAAAAAAATTACATGGTCAGTTATTATAATATGATCATATAAAGAAGAATATTATAAAATAGTATCCTGTAAGTTATTCGGTCAATGTTATTTTCAAGATCCATCATATTGCTAGGCATAGATCTAGGTTATGATTTTAACTGCTGTGTAGTATTCCATTGTATGAATATGCCACAGTTTATTGACTCAGCTGTCAATGACAACATTTTCCTACTATAATTGGTAGGTAGTAAACGTTCCTTTATATGTCTCCTGGAGTACATGACAGCCTAGAAGTGAAATTGCTGAGTATTAAGGCTTTCATTGTAACCTACTAAATATTAACAAATTGCTTTTTACAGTATTGGATATAAATATATATACTGTGTACTATTTTATATACACTTTTTTTTTTTTAAAGGAAAGGTGTAAGCAGGAATGAAGGTGAGTAGGCAAGTAGGCAGGCAGGCAGAAGGAGAGAAGAAGAAGAAATATCATTCTTCTATTTCTTTGTTCACACTGGCTGATGTCCCCTGAGCCTGGGACTTGAACCTGGGTCCTTGGGATGGATGTGGTTTGTGCCAGCCAGAGACAGTGGACTTAACTGCTAAACCACCAGAGCACACTTGGAGACCATTTAAAACAAGCAACCTCTGCCTTCCTCATAACTTCAGACATGTACAGACACAGAAACCAAGGTTAACTATCTTGTCCCAAGGTCACTTAGGGAGCTGGTTGGATTTTTTTCTCTTTGATAATATTACTGAAGTAAATATTTCATTATCACCATATATGGGTTTAAGATGTGTGTCATTGTAAGTTACCACTTGCTACATTAAATTCAGTACTAGCAGTTCAGTTCTATCCTTCATCTTGTAATTGACCCCTTTAGCCTATTTGCACACACCCCACCCCTTCCCTTCTGGTAACCACTAGGCTTTTCTTATAGACTGAGTCTGTTTTTATTTAATTAGGTTCATTTGGTTTCTCCATATACCTCAAGACTGACATCATGCATTGTCTTTGACTCATTTTACTAAGCATAATTCCTTTTAGTTCTATCCATGTTTTTACAAATATTGAGAGAGAGAGAGAGAGAGAGAGAGTCAATTGCCTAGATATACCACATCTTCTTTATCTACCCATCTAACAATGGGCACTTAGATTGTTTTCAGCTGTTGGCCACTGTGCATAATGCAGCAATAAATATGGGGTGCAGCTATCTCTCTGTGTTAGTGTTTATTAAGTAAATGCACAGAAACAAGATAACTGGATTGTGGAATTTCTATTTTTAAGTTTTTGAGGAATTTTAATACTGCTTTGCTTAATGGTTGCACAAATTTACACTCCCACCAACAGTATATAAGGGTTCCCTTCTCTCAGTGTCCTCACCAACACTTGCTGTTTCCAGTCTTTCAGACAATTGGCATTCTCACAAGTGTAAGGTGATAGTCTCATTGTTGTTTGGATTTGCAATTCCCTAATAACAACAGATGACAAATATCTTTATATGTGCCTCTTGGCCATCTGCACATCTTATCTGGAGAGGTGTCTATTCAGATCTTCTCCCCATTTTTAAATTGAATCATCTTGGTTTTTGTTGTTGTTGAGTTGTATGAGTTCTTTATATATTTTGGATATTGATCCCTTGTTGGATGTACCATATTTTGTCATGTATAATGTGTTCCTGTGTATAATGCACACCCACATTTTTTTGCCCAAACTTTCAGGAAAAAAATCCTTTGTTTTAATTTTTAAGTCAAAATTTTTAGTTATTTATATTTAGGTACTTGTTTTTTGTATTATAAATGAATTTTAGCATTTTTAACTTATTGTTACAAGAAATTTTATGTAACAGATAATTACAAAACACAAGAGCGGATACAAGGTGAAAGAAAAGAATTTAAAACATTCATGTAGATACAGAATTAGTACGACCCTTGTATAATGTGCATCCTTATTTTTCCCTCACAAGTTTGGGTAAAAAAGTATGTGTCATACATTGCAAAATACAGTATGATGTTTATATATCTTCTTGCATTCAGCGGGATGTCTTTTTCTCTTGATAATAATTTCTTTCACTATGCAGAAAATGTTTGTTTAATGTAGTCCCATTTGTTTATTTTGGCTTTTGTTTGCTTTGTCACTGGAGTCAGTTCCCAGAGACATCTCCTAAGGCCGGTATCAAGGAATGTATCACCTATAACTTTGTCTATGCATTTTATGGTTCAGGTCTTACATCCAGCTATTGCATTTTGAGTCAGCTTTGGTGCATGGTGCTAGGGAGTGATCCAGTTTCATTCTTTTGCATATAGCTGTCCAGTTTTCCCAGCACCATTTATTAAAAAATGACCTTGCTCTATTGCATGCTCTTGGCTCCTTTGTCACAAATTACTTGTTCATTGTGGGTTTTTTTTTCCTTCTTACAACCCCTTCCCAATATTTAAAAAGTCAGCTTGGTATTCTGAAACATGAGGGCCACTTCTTATCATTATTAGATATAATTAATAGAAATCAATGCAGTGAGGTGGGAATAATATTTTCTATTACAGAAAATCAGTAAGTGTCAAGACTTTTAGATCTTGGTCATTTAACCTTTCCATAACTGAATATCCTCTACTTCCTATCCCTTGTCTATTTTGTAATTGTTTGCTGGATTGAATCCTACATTGAATTTTATGGGACACCTAAAATTGGAGTCTGCTTCAGGACAAGAATTTAATTCAAAGGTCAACTGATAGCAAAAGGTTGGCATGAGTAAATGTATTTGGAAAAAGAAAGAAAGAAGGACTCATGTTGATAGGCCTATGACATAAACCTAAAAAAGCTGAAATTGATAACATCAAAACTTCCTGATATCTTGTCTATGATAAAATCCACTTACCTTACCCTATAATCCATAGCACTGCTAATTCATTCATAAGTCTGATGATTCAAAGTACAAGGATCTTAGCAAATAGGAAATAAGAGGTTGTTCCTTGTTCAAGTCCAAGCTTGGTATAAGTATAAATTAGTGTGACCTCTTTGGAGAATGATTTAAAAATAGGTATTACATTAAAAATAAAAATACCTTTTTATCTCATAATTTAATCTGCAGGAATGCATATTACTGAAAATATATGCTTCCAGAATTATTTGCTGAGCAAAGTTTTTACTTTTGTAACACATTAGTTCAATAATGAGTTAATATATGTATAATAGATTAATGTATGTGTTGAAAATAATATGGAAGGTATTCTATGTGTTGCTGTGGAGAGTCCAAGATAAATTATAAAATGAAAAATAAAAGCAGATGTCTAAACCTAATTATTTAAATAATTATAGAAGAATATGCTTGAGTGTATTGGAATGTAAGTTGCATTGAAAAATTTAAAAATTGAAAGTTAGAAAAGAAGAGGTTGTTTCTTTTTGATTGTCTTTTATTAGAAGGTTAGAGAAGTTGTATTGTGCACTGACTTTTTAGATAAACTAGCAGGTGTATATTGCCCTTGGTTTTCTCTCGTAAAAAAAAAGTTGATTGGACCAAATTTCTGAAATTCTCTCCAAGCTCTGATAACTTATATAAAGTCTATAGCCAAGCACTATATATGACGTTTGGGTCTGGGCTTTTGTTATTTTACCAAATCTTGTTTGCGTACCTGAAATTTAAACTTCAGCCACAGAGCACAACTTAAAAAGGACAGAGCATATTCTTAAGTTTTTCCTGTGTTTCTGCTGCATTTCTAAGAGGCAGCTATAATAATGTGGCTAAGAAGGATGACTTAGGAACCAGTTTGATTGAAATCCCATTTCTTCTATTTACTAACAGTTGTGTGATCTTTGGCAAATTACATATTCTTTGTGTCTGTTTCATCATCATTGAAATGAGACAAATAAAATATGCAAAACAGTTGCTAGGGATTTAAATTTGTTGATCTATATTAGCACAATATCTGGCACATAGTAAACCATTAAATATTAGCTATCGTCATCATCACCACCACCATCATGTCTTTAAATAAGCTTTATTTTACTGGGGAGCATCATAATGCTGCTATTAAGCCATAGGAAGAATCAGCAAAGTCTGTAATGTTTGTGTCTTCTGTTGTGTTTCTGCAGCAAGCTGTGTTCCCCCATGCCAGAATGGAGGGGTGTGTCTCCGGTCTCAATTCTGTGTGTGTGAACCAGGAACCAAGGGCAAAGCCTGCAAGACATCCGCTGCCCAGGACACCTCACCCCCAGACTTTGGAGGACAGAGTCCCCGGGCTGCGTCCTCCTGGTTCCCTCCTGAGCAAGCAGCGAAGCACACATCCTCTAAGAAGGCAGACACTCTACCAAGAGTCAGTCCTGTGGCCCAGATGACCTTGACCCTCAAGCCCAAACCTTCAGTAGTACTATCCCAGCAGACACATTCTCAGTGAGTGTCTTGAATTTGCCTCCAACTCAGGAGCATCTAAATTTCTCTCTTAGAACGGCTTTAAATGACTCTTCTTTTCCTGTATGATTTGCAGAAATCACTTGGATAATAAAATTTTCTTTTCTATCCTTAAGGTTTTGCATGTTAGGATTAGAAATAAGGTCTCTTAAAATTATTGGTCATATGTGTTTAGCCTCTGCAAAGAAGACTAACCAAAGTATATAAAGCAAAGTACTAGTGAAGATAATGGAAGGGAGCAATAATGATAGTTATTTGCTTGTGTTGGATTGTGAGTACACAGTTATTGGAGGTGCTCTAGGGTTTCGAAATAATTTGAGAAGATAAATAGTGAATGTGATTTTAAAGGTCTCTGGAAAAGGTAGGAACTCAGCTTTGCACAGAGAAGATTTTCAAATGAAAGTGAGTCCTTGGAAAGAGAGTTTCTCAGCTTCCCAGCAAATGTACCTTCTCCTAAGACCTTGTTTATCTCCCTGTGGTCACACAGCTCCATTTTGGGGGAATGAGCCTGTGCTCTCTTCATGGGAACATGTCTTTTCTCTGAGCTAGGCAGTGAGCTCCATTCTGAACAAGAGGGGAGTTCCAGGATTGGCGCCACACCCCTCCTCCTCCGAGTGGCCTTAGGACCCGCTCCCTTGCGGCCCAGGGTCCTGACGCAAATTGTTTCCTGTTCATTAGCTGCTCTGCGTGGATAACAAGATGCAGCTACCACTGGTGGTTTGTCTAGGAATGCAAACTACAGGAAATTGTCAGCTTGCAAATGGGCTTGACCCATCTGTTCATCTGCAAGTCACTTGTTTGGAATGTCTATGTGCCTCCCCAGACACACCCAGTGTTACGTGATGATTAGTGTGCAGTCAGCCCAGAAGTTATTAACCTGTTCTCTAGATGAAATTACCCTCATTTCTGTTTTCCTTTGAGTAGGCCACCTACTGTCCCCATGGAGTGGGTCCTCATAACTTTTTCCTTTTTCTTCTTAGTCCTCCTTAATCCTGTTATGCTTTTCTTCATTTTTTTTCTCATTTCTTCTTGTCTCTTACTTTAGTTCTGTCATGTTAGCTAGAATGGGGGAGTGGGGAGGCTGGTTTGAAATCTCCCACTTTGTGAGCATTTCAATTGGGAAACACATGGGTGACAGCAATAAACAGTGCTGGTTGAATCTCAAGCTTAGCACCAGCTCAAGGTTATGCCAGGTACTGTTTTAAGTGCTTTATATTCTATATTAGCACAATATCTAATGTACAGTGATGAATGACCCCATGAGGCAGGTGTGATTGTTAGCCCTATCTTACAGACGAGGAAAGAGTAAGAGTGTTTCATAGTCCCTAAGTGACAGTGTTGGCTTTAAGTGGAGGCAGGATCCAATATCCAGGTCCTAAAATCAAGCATGTGGTAGACTGTCTAAGAAGGGCCAGAGAGTAAATGATTTCAACTTGTGGGACTTACAGCTTCTGTTGCAACTGGTACGACTATTTCAGCAGAAAAACAGCCATGAGTGATGCTGAATGAATGTGAGTGATCGCTCCAATAAAACTTTATTTGCGGACAAAGCAGAGCTCTAAGTTGAACTCTGCCTCCAATGAGAGTCAGATCACTGTGCTTTACAACTATTTTTTCTAGCATTATTACTTCCATAATGTGTGAAGTAATTAAGAAGAGATCTCATTCATTTTGGCTGTCATCATCCATGTTAAAATTTTACTCTCTTTGTTGTATATATATGGATGTTCTGGAAGAACCAGATGTAAGATAAAGGAGCATTTGTTTTGCTTTTGCTTAGTTTTGTTTTGTTGGTGGTAGCAGTGTAATTTAGATAAGAATGTTGTAAGTCAAAGAGGAGGCTAAGGTTTCAGTCCTGACCCAGCTTTGGGAATATAAGAGACATCAGGAAATGTGCTCCAGTGGTGTCACTTACTGAACGAAGGTGCTTTTCAGCAGCATTTGACAGGTGTATTTACAGGGGTGCGCCTACTGCGTGCTTTTGGTTCAGAAGAATGGGCCTGCGAGGCTGTCAATTCTGGTGTCTCCATAATAAACTCATGCAGGTGCTCTGCTAGCCTGGCCCTGCAGGGAGTGTGCAGGCGCACGAGATGTGGTCCTATGGTCCAGGAGATTCTGCACTGACCGATGAGCTTCAACTTGAAAATGCAAAGGGAGGGCATGTGTGTTCAGGGATGAATTTAGGTAAAGACACAGTCACCCGAGATCACAGTTCACTGAACTGCCAAGGGCTCACACGGGTTAGGACATGTTTGACTACTTTTGAGAAATCAGACAGTCCTTAAGTTATTTTCTTACATATTGCTTACCTCAGTGTTTCACAGTTTTGTTTAGCTTTTTTACAATGAGGGAGGGTTTGCTTACCTCATAGTATTTCAGAGCTTTGTTCAACTTTTATACACTGATGGAGGGGTTGATTAAGTCTCCTTAAAATGCTTACAGACAATAAAGATTCCCGAAATAACAAGACGTCTGTCTCATGTTCCAACCATCATGGCCCATGAAATGCTGTGGTCTCGATAGCTTATCTACAATGTTTATTGAGCACAGTCTGTGCACCAGGCCCTGATCTAGGGGCTCAGGATGTCACCCTGAACAGTGAGATGGTGTCTGCTTCCTGGAGCTGCAGGCCAGGGAAGCGGGAACAACTGATGAATGGTGTAATCACAGTGCTTGCTGGGTTGTGACCAGTGCTGTGTAGAAAATGGAAGTGCAGAGTGGACAGGGAGTGATGGGGGCTGTGGGGTAGGACAGACTGAGGACTCTGGTGGTTTTAAATTGGTATTTAAAAAGGCCTGCGGGAGGTGAGGGCTTGAGACATGAAGATGAGGTGGGGCACAGAGGCCTGAGGTGAGAGTGTGCCTGGCATGTTTCAGGAACAGTTCATTAGTAAAACTAGTGTTAAAATGGCACATTTTAGGCAGATGGGTATTACATGAATTGACCTTCACTTTATCCAGATTGACCTGAGACAGCTTGACTTAGAACCAGTTACAAATAAGTTCATTAGAAGTCAAAGTAAGGAGAGATTGTTTCTAGATTTTGGAGTGTTGGGGTCCAGGCCTGGCCCTCAGGAGAAGGTGATCTGCGAGTTTAAACAGATGGTTAGGTTTGGACATGCAGAGCTGGAGAAGAGGGCATTTCCAGAGGAGGCAGTGATGAGATGCCAGAAAGTACGGTGGATTAGTTTCTGCTGCTGGATAACAAATCACCCCCAAACTTTGCAGCCTGAAACCCTCAGTAATTATTTTCTCAGTCTCTGTGGGTCGGAAATCCAGGAGGCACTTAGCTGAGAGTTCTGTCTCAGGGTGTCTCCTGAGGTTGCAGTTGGCAGGGGCCTCACTGGGCTGAAGAATCCACTGCCACGTTGACCTGTGTCATGGCTGTGGGCAGGAGACCTGGGCTCTCTTACCAGGAGGCTTCCCTTCTCCCTGGGTGACCCTCCTAGCAGCTGTCTGAGCATCCTCACAACTTGGCCGCTGTGATCCCAGCCTGGAGAGAGTGGGGAGGGCATGGTCCTCATTAGTCTTTAGTCTTGAAATGGGCACAACTCACTTCCAGCTGTTCTGCCCATTTGAGGTGAGTCACTCAGTCACGCTCTCATCCAAGGGTCTGGAGTTAACCTGCACTGCTTGAAGGGAGAAATGGCAAAGAATTGAGGAGATATTTTTAAATGACTACATTTCAGATATGATTTGATTGGAACTTGATATAGATGAAGACTAGTGGAGTAGAAAGATTTTGAAGATTGGTTCAAAACCAAGTTAAATGCTAATATTTCACAGGGTATGTTATCAGTTATTTGATGAAGTAAACCTGCACATTTAAAACTTATATCGTTTTGTAAATCAATGTTACTCAAAGAAAAAAGACTGAAATTTCAATAAAACAATTCCCAAAAGTTAGAAATGAAACAAAATAGAAAACAAAAAAAGCTAATAGACAGAAACCTATAGTTTAAGAGGTTTGAAAATATGTTAATGAATAACTATCCATGTCTATATCTATACTCTATATATTATAAAGAAAGGAAGGGAGAAGGAGAAGAAATATCTTTAGTTAGTTATTTATTTTAGTTTTTCAAACAAACTATAGAAAAAAAGAAAAAAGATAATAATGAGGATTTATCAATCATGAAAATGCTGGCTTTGGATATTTGATGATATCAAAGAGTAATTATTGAAATTGGAGATGCAATGATGGCATTGTAGTTATGGGTGAAGGATCATGCTAACGTATTTAGAGATGAAATTACATGATGTGTGAGATTGGATTGAATCTGTCCATGGGGTGAGGTTAGAGGTAACTTGATTGACTGGGAAGGGACCTTTGTGGCACCTGGATGATGAGTCCATGTAGGTTTCTAACAATTCTCTTCTACTTTTTAATTTTTTAATTTTTCCATAATAAAGAGTGAAAAATGAAAAAGAAAATTGAAGGAGAATGCTGTGATTTTTATTCTGCTTTGGAAGATTAATCTGGCTGTAATATCTAAAATGTATTAAACTCAACTGATGGGAGGAGGGCTCTGTAAAAGGGGTCGTATTGGTGGTAAAAGGGAAGGAGGTGAGTGCAGGAGTTGGTGTCAATACACAGCCTTGTGACCAAACTGCATATGGGAGGCAAAGTTAAAATAAGGAAGTAAGGTCCAGGCTTGGGCTGGTGGGAGGAAGGATGTGGAGGTCTTGCCATTCTGCTGTCTTTGAAGTTGCCTTACTGATATTATGGCGCTCCA
Source organism: Solenodon paradoxus (assembly GCA_004363575.1). Taxonomy (NCBI): domain Eukaryota; kingdom Metazoa; phylum Chordata; class Mammalia; order Eulipotyphla; family Solenodontidae; genus Solenodon; species Solenodon paradoxus. The sequence goes on from RJWH01000899.1 coordinate 525,512, forward strand.
GGGTCATTGAAGGTGGTTGGTACTTGGTGAATGGATGGTCTCTAACGAACTCTGGGGATGAATAACTAAGATCATTCATTTTCTCTATCCCACTGGGGATTAAAAACACGTGGGTATCACAGCTGCTCATAAAATATGAGCTGCTACATGGTCAGGTGTTGGTTTGGAAAGACTGGCTGTGGCATTCTGGCAGTAATCATTACGGTGACTGGTCATTCCATTCATGCTTTTCTTAGAAATTTATTACTATGGATTTTTCTCGTTGTCTGGGTCACATTGTATATTCTTTTTTTTTAAAGAGAGGATGAAAGTAAAGAAGAGGAAGAGGCAGCATTTAAAGGGGGAAGGGGAGGGGTAGGAAGAAACATGTTTATTTAGCTGTTCATTTTTGAGTTTTCACCCTGGCCCTGAACCCTGGTCCTATGGCTTTATATAGTTTGCACACAAGTGTCTCAGCTCCCTGAGTCACAAGGACATACCATATCTCAGATATCCCATGAGCTTAAGAAAAGATCAATTGAACCCTCTTATTCCTGTATATAAATGTTGGCATCTTTCTGGTTCTTTGAGCTCTTCACTTTATAATACTGATTTATTTTTCCCCTTAGGAAAGATGCAGGCAAGGATGAAGGTGAATAGGCAGACAGGCAGGAAGAGAGAATAGGAGAAAACATTTTATTTTAGTTGCATTTTATTGTTCAAACTGGTTGTTTTCCCCCTGGACCCGAGATGTGAGCCCCAGGGTATGTAGTCTGTGTCCTTCGGGAGCAATTGACCTAACCATTGCTCCAACAGGGCACACCAATACTGATTTTCTTGCCAAGTCCATATTAATATTGTAGGTTGCTCTTGTAGTTCTGTCCTGTTGATGTTACTCACATACATCTGTCAATATATTCAGTGAGGAATTGCCCCTGTTACGTTGCCGGTGCAACCCCAGTGTGCATCTTCAGTCCTCTGTATAAAAAGATGTCAGTGTGCATCATATGGCCCAGAGACTCCACCAAGGCACAAAATTCAAAACTTCCCAGTTTTCTGGGGATTTTTTCATGACCTGTTAATTTCATTATTCACATCTACTGGAGTTTTCCAAAAAAGTTTGTTTGCAACCTGCAGTGCTGCTCAATGAGTCTGTTTCAGCCTGCGTGAGTCCGTCCTGTATCCTTGTCCGTCATGGTGGGTGTTGTAGGCACTGATCTTGGAACCATGGGGCAGAGATCCTGAAGGGGCATTTTTGGCTGCTAATGTCCTTCTGTTGTTTAGAGAACGTTGGTCTAAATGGCCACTGTTTTCCCAGATGGGGAGCTGTTCCCTGTTCTGTGTAAGGAAGAAGCACTTTTGTAGGGGGCACAGTCCCTTCTGCTTGAGCTTGAGAAGGAAGTCTGGGTTTACTCAGGAGACAGATGTCACTTCTATCTTGAGAGCTCACATGTATCCAGTCTGTTCTCTCCCCTGCTGATGTCCATTTTTATCAATCTTATGGTATCTGAATTTTAGAAATGATGGTAATTAGTACTCTGGAAAAATTAGTTGTGTCCCATCTCAGCACACTTGCGGGATTGACTTGATCCAAAGCCATTGACTATCCTTCTATCCATCATTTTCGAGGGATGCAGTGAAGAGAAAAGAAGCAAATTACAAAATGTTCTTTGAAAAGACAGGAATAATGCCAATGCAGTCTGTTTATCAAGTGACCAAATAGAATGCCAGCCATTTTCTCATTTAAGAACAGCCCTTTACAATCCACTTGAGTCAAAGGGTTCCACTTTCTAAGTTCTGGAGGGATGAGGGCGTCACAGTTACCAGGGTCCATGGACCAGGAGCAGAGTTGAGTGGCGGCTGTGCCATGGAGAAGAGGGTGCCCACTGTCGTCCTCCGCACTTAGCTTCCTGTCACTACGCTTGTGTCTGGAAAACCTAGATGCTTGACATCAACAAGGATGGGAGACTTTGTGGAATATTCCCAGAAGCATTCTGCCCTCCTGATTTACAGCAGCTACAAGATGTATGCTCATTCCTTTTATTTGGGCTTTTTATACAACTCCCAAAGGAAGAAGCATCATTATAAAACTAGCAGTACTTGTTTGGTCAGACACCTCCAGAGGAGCACAATCCACAGATATCCCAAGGACCCGAGTTTGCTGGGTCCTGGGTCTGGGGGGAGCAGCCAATGTGAAACCCTATAAAAACGTAAAATAAAGTGTTTCCTCTTCCTCTTAAAAGAGAAAAAAAACAAAATAAAATAAATAAAAAGACAAGGAAATATAAACAGTGACCCCAATGATCTCTCAGACTCTAGGGGAGGATCTTGCTCAGTGCTGACATGCCCCCCAAACCCACCTCCACCTCCCCATCCCCAAGTTTCTTCTCTGTGTTTCCCTGTACTTTCTGTGATCAAAACTCTCAGTGCACAGTCTTTCAGCTGTCAATCTACATAGGTATACATAGCGTACAGAGTAAACAGTAAATGTTTACTTAATGCTCTTTGTTTCAACTTTGCTTGAAAAATCAAAGTAAAATAATGCCTAAATCTCTGTCCAAGAATTGGTTCATACATACTTACATTGCAGGAGTTACCTGTTTTTTCTTAACATAAAACCTTTTACTTGTGTAAAGCCTGGAACATTTTGCAAAGTACTTTGCATTCCATTTCATATTTGATCTGCCTGACGAGTCTATGGGGTAAAGATTTTAATCCTCACCTTATGAATGGAAAAAAGGCAAAGTGTTAAAAGATGAAAAAAAAAAAAAAA